>CAVLJG010000003.1:62635889-62858370 GCA_963669975.1 Acanthoscelides obtectus | reverse complement strand
ATAACGTCTATGCGTAAGTGATGTGACTCATTTCATGTTTTTTTGCGGTAAATATTTGCATATAGATCGATAAAGCCGATGAATACTGGTAATTATGATGCAATTCTGCGGATTCAGTTTAATTGGAAAAACGTATAAAATTCGCGGAGAACAATGCGTATAGGATGATCTCAATAGTCAACACGTCATATTCAGTGTGCATATAAAAATGGAATTGCTCATATGTGGTGCATACAGTTAATGTTAGTTAATTTTTAACATTGATACAATATTGAAAACATAGTACAGTCTATATTGTGTATCTAATAATTCCAACAAGGCAATCACCTACGTCGCAAATGAGGTTAGGTTCAGGCAGGTGTAGTCGTAGCTGATATGCAAGAAGTACCGGGCGGGGCTGTTAAGCATGGGTGAATGGGCAGGAGCGCAGGCTGTCAACGAGTTAATACCGACCAGCGGTGACCTTGAACACTGTGGTCAGTTAAAAAGTGGTGGGGGTAAATCGAGATTATAAATACCTATGAATCACGCAAATTATCTTGTCAGTTATCTACAGCGAACAGACGTGCTCAGTTCAGATTTAGTCAGCTAGTTAACGTTTTAGTTTTTAAAAAAATGGAAAAAATTCTTCGTCGTTAAGGATTCTATTAAGAAGATTAAAAATTTAATCTATATGGGCGAGAGTGGAATTTAAAATACGACCTATCCCTAAAGACGTCGAGCCTGTGGGATGGATCAAAGACGCTCTGGAGGAAATAGTAGCCAAAGGAACTGAACATCTCCAGCCCAGTGATCAAGTTGGATTCACTTTCTGTTCCAAAGACTTTACCCGCGGTCAAGGGTGGATAGCTTTTAAATCGTTTTCCGACGTTTCAAATGAGGACATATGGGAGAAGATATCTTCCATCTATCAGTCAAATTCTGTGGGGTTGAATACCGAAACTTTTTGCTTGGGAGTTACGTCCATAAGGTTGCCTGCTGGTCGTGGTAGAGGTCAGAATTTCAATACTTTTGATGAGGAATGCGCCAAAAGAAGAGGTATTATCACCGTTAAAAACACCGATAATTTGTGTCTCCCACGAGCCCTTGTCATCGCCATGGCCCATTTGAACAAAGACAAAGATTATAGCAGAATCCGCCTCGATCGAGGAAAAATACAAGGACAAAGAGCTGTACAACTTGTGGAAAGGCTGATATTGTTATCCCTGAGGAGGGGTGTGGAATACCTGAACTTCAAAAGCTACAACGATATCTGCAAAACTACAAAATTGTTGTATACAAGTTTGGGTGCAAAGGTCGTGACGTCATTTTTGAAGGCGTGTCCACTGGTCCGACGCTTAACCTAATCTATCACGAGGGGCACTACAGCGTCATAACATCCCTCACTGCTGCTTTTTGCTGCAGCTATTTTTGTGAGAACTGCCACATTCCGTATAATAATAAACAAATTCATAGATGTGATAAACAATGTTATGCTTGTAAAAGATCTCCGGCCTGCCTGAAAACGAAGCACATCGAATGCAAAGAATGTAATAGAAGCTTTTATGGACAAGAATGTTTTAACGCTCATTTACCATCGGTCTGTTCTAAAATTAAAAGATGTGTAGACTGTTTTAAAGTTCACAACGGTAATGATCACATCTGCGGACATATACTTTGTAAAACATGTTATAAAAATCAACCAATTGAACATATGTGCTATATACAGCCTGACAGAAGAATTCCAAAATCAAATGATGTCTTATTAATATTTTACGATTTGGAAACCCGTCAGGAGAAGGAATTACCCAACGGATCTTTACTTCATGAGCCAAATCTATGTGTATTCAAACAATGTTGTGAATCATGTACCGATAATCCTATATGCAAGAAATGTGGCCTTCGATTACAGATTCTTCGATGTCAAGACGTCATTTCTCCATTTATGCATCATATTCTGACACTTCGTAAAAAATTCAAGAAAGTCATTGTACTGGCGCATAATGGTGGAGGATTTGATCATCAGTTTCTACTTCGTTACATTTTAGAGAAGACTAGTCTGTACCCAAATGTAATTATGAGAGGAACAAAATTAATATTGATGGAGGTAGGAAATGTAAAATTTCTGGATTCTCTCAATTATTTTCCTATGCCTCTAACTGCTCTACCCAAGGCGTTTGATTTGAAAGAGCTAAAGAAAGGATACTTTCCACATCTATTCAACACTTTGGCTCATCAGAATTATCTAGGGCCAATTCCAGCGCTCGACTTCTACGATCCCGACCATTTAAAAGAAGACACTCGGGAAAAATTATTAAAATGGCATGGCGAAAGAGAAGCGGAGGGATACGTTTTTGATTTTCAGAAAGAAATCGTTGAATACTGTATCTCCGATGTGGAAATATTGACACAGGCGTGTCTCAAATTTCGAGACCTGATGAAAACCGAAACCACAGTCGATCCCTTCCAGGAAAGCACCACTATTGCATCATGCTGTAACAAAGTCTTTAGACGCAATTTTTTAAAACCTGAGACGATCGGGGTAATTCCAAAAGGGGGCTATAGATGGCGTGAAAATCAGTCAAAAATTGCCATCCAATGGATGTTGTGGGAGGAACATCAAAGAGGAATCAAAATTCAACACGCCGCTAAGGGTATAGAAACCATTGTTAAGGGACATAAAGTAGACGGTTTTTGTAGCGACACAAATCAAGTGTTTGAATTCCAAGGATGCTATTTTCACGGTTGCCCTCGATGTTTCAAATACAACAGAAGCAATCCTCTGCATAATGATCCGTTGAATACATTGGAAAGTCGATACGAACAATCAGTTAGCAAAGTAGAGAGACTCCGAAGCCTTGGACTAGAAGTAATTGAGATATGGGAATGTCAATTTCGAGGAATGCTAAACGATGAAATTAGAGCCTTCACAGAAGCACATCCATTGATAATCAATTTACCGATTAACCCCAGAGACGCTCTCTACGGGGGACGTACAGAAAATATCGTTGAATACTACAAGATCAAAACAAATGAATGCATAAAATATGTCGATATATGTTCCCTGTACCCCTTCATCTGTAAATATGGAAAATTTCCGGTGGGTCATCCAAAAAAATTTACGTAGGTGAAGAATGTGTTACAGCCTCTCTGTCGCAGATGTCAGGACTTATTAAATGCCAGATTCTACCGAACCAGAACTTATATCACCCCGTTTTACCGTCAAAAATGAACAACAAATTGATGTTTGTTAACTGTCAAAAATGTGGTGAAGATTTCGTTCGAGAAGAGTGTCAGCATTCTATTCAAGAAAGAAGCCTAAAAGGAACTTGGGTGATAGAAGAGGTGCTCAAAGCTATTGAAAAAGGTTACCAGATTATAGAGACTTACGAAATATGGGAATACGATACAATTCAGCTCAGTAAAGACCAAGAGGGGTTATTTAGCGGAATGATGAACAAGTTTCTACAAATAAAACAACAAGCTTCAGGATGGCCCAAACATTGCTTAACGGATGAAGAAAAAAACCGTTATATTGATGCATTTTTGGATACAGAGGACATAAAGCTGGAATTTTCAAAAATTATAGAGAACCCCTGTTTGAGATCGTTAGCTAAACTTATGCTGAATTCTTTTTGGGGTAAATTTGCTCAAAAAGAAAACCAAAACAAAACCTCAATAGTCAGAGACTGTGGTGAATTCTTTGATATGCTGACTAATCCTTCTATTCATGTAAATACAGTTCTCCCGGTAAACGAAGAAACCCTTCTCGTAACTTGGGAATTTAGAGAAGAGGCGTATGACGTTTCTTCAACGGTTAACGTTGTATTGGCTTCATACGTCACGGCCCTAGCTAGACTAAAATTATATTCATTCTTGGAGAAAGTGGAAGAAAGGGCAGTTTACGTAGATACAGATTCATGTATTTATATCTCTCGTAAGGGATTAGACGACATATCTACAGGCGACTTCATAGGTGATATGACCGATGAGCTCAATGGGGGTTTCATATCAGAGTTTGTTTCTGGAGGACCTAAGAACTACGCCTACAAATATACTACTTTGTCTGGAGAGGAACAGATCGTATGTAAAGTAAAAGGCATATCACTCAACTACAAGGCATCCCAAGTGGTCAATTTTGAGAAAATAAAAGACATGGTGCTGAAGAAATCTGATCCTGTTTCTGTACTTTCTCGACAGCTACGACGTACAAGAGAGCATGCAGTAGTAACAGTCGAGTTTCCTAAGCTATACAAGATAACTTCAATGAAAAGGAAATTCTATGAAGATCATACCTCTGTACCATTTGGATTTAAGAAAATAAAATATTGATTTATTAATGTATGTAAATATTTTTTAATAAACATGTAAAATAAAATGTATGCAAATGATTTTTTGTTTTTTATTTCCCGCCTAATTGAAAAATATTTTTGCACCCGAAATTGTTCAGCCTTTTTACTCCATATAAAAATATTTAAAAGTATGCATTGTTATTATTAAACGCCTGCAGTAATATACACCAAAAAAATTGAGAAGCAGTGTAACCATGTAGAACTTTGTATAATCACAAAAAAACATATCTTGGAAAATAAAAAATACAGCAGATTCATAAGCAGTGTAGAGAGGAAACTACGTAAAAGTAATCGATTATTACTAATAAAATAGAGTTTTGAATTCCTATTTTTACAATAATAATCATTTTACTATCTTACGTGTTGGGCACTGCACTGCACGGGTACCAACACTGTACTGCACGGGCACGAAAAATTGAGAAGCATGATAACCATGTAGAACTTCGTATCACTACGTAAATGGTTATTACGAAAAGTAGAAATAAAAACTCTATTTTCGATAATAGCTATACTATTTTTTATGAGCACCGAAAAAATTGAGAAGCACGATAACCTCATAGAACTTCGAAACAGCACCAGAGACAACCGAAGGCTACAGAAAAAAAACACATACTGAAAAGGCATAACATCTATCAGCGCTGGTATCCGATAATACTGTTTCCTTTGACATTCGTTGGGATATGAAAACACATATTTGCTTCCCACCGTTATAACGGAAATAATAGTTACTGCAAAAGCAGTTTCACAATAAGACCATACATTAATCTACAAAGTTGATAATAAAACATATGTACTATTAAAATGCAGATATTTTTAAAATTATACAATTAAAAAATCAAAATAATATATTATAAATGGTAGGGGATACAGGGTAAACACCGAAATATACTTAATTTAGAATAGTTACCTATAATCTCCTCAGTTCTTTGGTCAGCCGTATCGACAATTTACCGGTGGGTCCTCTATTTTTGTGCATGTAAAAGGTTAGACTATGGCGCTAGCAAAAAAAAAACAAAATGCAACAAAGTAGAGTCACTTAATATTCTTGTTGAAGTTACGGATAGAATATGGTAGAAAGTAACAATCAGATATTGTAGAAGCCATGTAATTGTTTAATTGTTGAGGAAAAAGTATTTTTCATACGCTGACCATGTTTATGTCCGCTTGGTACGCGACCAGATTTTTTCCAAACCTTTGCCCGTAGGGTTCATGAGCCGACGACCAAATGTGTCGTCGAAGGGGCATTTTTGGCCAAATTCGGTCGAAACCGATGCTGCGTTCGTACCCTAGAGCCTACGAACAGCGACTCAAACTTAATTTTAATTGATTTGCAAAGATCTTGCTAGAATACTTGAGCTAGTGATTATATGCAATTTATCGGTGACGAGCTTTCCTCTAGCATATCTTGATTTATTCAAGCGAATCAATGAGAAACTAGTGAATAAAATTACCTGACAGCCATAGTACAAGTTGGTATATCTACACCTTCTCTTACATTTGGCGCCACTAAAATGTTAATCTCCTTGTTTCTAAAAAACGATCAAGTACTTATCTGTTCTTCTTATTAATCGGAAGTGATTCTACGGTGCTATTAAAAGAGTTTCCGTTATATCCCACAACGAAATCCGGCTTTATATGTCTGAACTCTGGTACATGTTCACTCAAATCTTTCAGTACATGGTGCAATATTTTTGGCAGTTGATCTTTCCTTCGTGAATATTAAACCACAAATGTCTTCGTTTGAAGATGAACTGTTGAAAAGTGTTACGTTTATATTAGTATTAATATTTATGACATTTACTTTTTTTAAAATAGTTAAATACTACGATAAACTGGGAATGTGGGATGAAGCAGAAATGTTTCTGTAACCCAATTTAGGTATGTATAGCAAGTCTTACGCAAGACAATAATAAAAACAGATAGAATTTGAGGGCGATTCTTGGAAGAAAAATTCATAGTATTTCTAAGGCAACACCGACCGGAGTGCTATAATTTTAGCATACATTTACAGGTTATAGGTCTAATGATAAATAGAAAGTGATTAAAATTTTAACTTCAATTTTCGTAAAATAGCTGAGATATGCCATCTTGCAGTAGCCTGGAATGAAATACCCGACAGGTTACCCATCACCTGATAGTCTGTGGTTCTCGCCGCTAGATGACGCTACATACAAACGTCATCTGTCAAACGTTATGTGTATCATTGATAAGTGTGAGTTGTGTCTCTAAGCGCTAGATGGTGTCGATGTCGCACTGGTGTCGTAGAGTGACCCACATACAGGGGTCGATAGAAATTTTTGGGGCCCTACCGACGGGTCGATGAACCGACGGTATAACGTCAGATCGAAATAAGCTCCATTCACATGGGAGGTGTGTGTGGAACTGCTCGTGGGAGACACGGACCTTGTCGTATCTAGCAAGACGTGTCCTAAAATGGTGATACCCATTGGTCGCTCAGCCATACAGGTCGGTCAGACAGAAGTTTTTGGGACCCGGGTGCTCTGATTGGTGGATCAGACGGCGGGAAATTTGAACGGTGTTGATGGTATAGTTGAATGGTGGACGGCGGGGTTGGGTGCGTTGGTAATCACCTATGTCGCAAATGAGGTTAGGTAGATAGTCGTTCAGTGAAGGTGTTGTCGTAGTGGTGATATGCAAGAAGTACTGCGCGCGGGGGTGTCAACGAGTTAATATTGGCCAACGATAACAGCGGTGACCGTGGAACACTGTTGTCACACGGTTGCAAAAGATGATAGGTTATCTCTTAATTTTCGTAAACAACGATTTTTCTAAAGTGGTAAAAACAGGTCGAAATTTTAAATACCTATGAATCACCGCAAATTATCTTGTCAGTTATCTGCTGCGAACAAAACATGCTCAGCTCAGACTTATCTAAAAAGTGGTGGGAAAATCGATATTATAAAAATATTTATGAATCACCGCAAATTCTCTTAGACGTGCTCTTATCAGTTCAGACTTAGTTAAAACTGGTGGGTAAAATCGAGATTATAAATACCTATGAATCACCGCAAATTACCTTGTCAGTTATCTGCAGTGAACAGACGTGCTCAGTTCAGACTTAGCAATTCCCAACGCTCCTCCGTGGCCATTCCCCTTACCCTCTCGCGAGTGCGCGCATGCGCATGCGGCTCGTTCTGGTCTATAGACATATGATCGCTAATGATCTTGAACAAAGATGTCCTGATACCCGAACCGCCAGAGGTACATCAGAAGTAATGTTAGTATTGTGTGTGCGCGTTTTTTGAACACGCTAAGTCGTGATGTACATCACGTGACGTACGTCACGTGACGTACGTGACGTGCGTGTGACAGGTGACGTGCGTCACGTGACACGTAACGCACGTGGCACGTGACGTGCGTCACGTGACACTTGACGCACGTGGCGTACGTCACGTGACACGTGACGTGCACACTTTGTTCAAAAATACCAAAAAGCTGTCTTGATAGCCCGAACCGCCAGAGGTACAACATCAGAAGTAATGTTAGTGCGTGGTTGAGGTTCAAAAACTTAGCGTGTTCAAAAAAAAAACGTACCTAGACCAAAAGTCATTCTAGACCAGTCACTCTAGACCAAAGCACAAAAAAAACGCCGTTTTTCAACGCCTTTTTTGTCACCATTCCCCTTAGTAGCGCGCATGCGCATGGGGCTCGTTCTGCTGGTGCTGGCGCGGGCGTACATAGCGTTTGTGGTAAGGGTTTGGGGTAGGTCTTGTTCTCTTATCGCGCACGAGTAAGTTTGTTTGTTGTGTACCATGGGATAGTGGTAAGAGAACAAGACCTACCCCAAACCCTTACCACAAACGCTATGTACGCCCGCGCCAGCACCAGCAGAACGAGCCCCATGCGCATGCGCGCTACTAAGGGGAATGGTGACAAAAAAGGCGTTGAAAAACGGCGTTTTTTTTGTGCTTTGGTCTAGAGTGACTGGTCTAGAATGACTTTTGGTCTAGGTACGTTTTTTTTTTTGAACACGCTAAGTTTTTGAACCTCAACCACGCACTAACATTACTTCTGATGTTGTACCTCTGGCGGTTCGGGCTATCAAGACAGCTTTTTGGTATTTTTGAACAAAGTGTGCACGTCACGTGTCACGTGACGTACGCCACGTGCGTCAAGTGTCACGTGACGCACGTCACGTGCCACGTGCGTTACGTGTCACGTGACGCACGTCACCTGTCACACGCACGTCACGTACGTCACGTGACGTACGTCACGTGATGTACATCACGACTTAGCGTGTTCAAAAAACGCGCACACACAATACTAACATTACTTCTGATGTACCTCTGGCGGTTCGGGTATCAGGACATCTTTGTTCAAGATCATTAGCGATCATATGTCTATAGACCAGAACGAGCCGCATGCGCATGCGCGCACTCGCGAGAGGGTAAGGGGAATGGCCACGGAGGAGCGTTGGGAATTGCTAAGTCTGAACTGAGCACGTCTGTTCACTGCAGATAACTGACAAGGTAATTTGCGGTGATTCATAGGTATTTATAATCTCGATTTTACCCACCAGTTTTAACTAAGTCTGAACTGATAAGAGCACGTCTAAGAGAATTTGCGGTGATTCATAAATATTTTTATAATATCGATTTTCCCACCACTTTTTAGATAAGTCTGAGCTGAGCATGTTTTGTTCGCAGCAGATAACTGACAAGATAATTTGCGGTGATTCATAGGTATTTAAAATTTCGACCTGTTTTTACCACTTTAGAAAAATCGTTGTTTACGAAAATTAAGAGATAACCTATCATCTTTTGCAACCGTGTGACAACAGTGTTCCACGGTCACCGCTGTTATCGTTGGCCAATATTAACTCGTTGACACCCCCGCGCGCAGTACTTCTTGCATATCACCACTACGACAACACCTTCACTGAACGACTATCTACCTAACCTCATTTGCGACATAGGTGATTACCAACGCACCCAACCCCGCCGTCCACCATTCAACTATACCATCAACACCGTTCAAATTTCCCGCCGTCTGATCCACCAATCAGAGCACCCGGGTCCCAAAAACTTCTGTCTGACCGACCTGTATGGCTGAGCGACCAATGGGTATCACCATTTTAGGACACGTCTTGCTAGATACGACAAGGTCCGTGTCTCCCACGAGCAGTTCCACACACACCTCCCATGTGAATGGAGCTTATTTCGATCTGACGTTATACCGTCGGTTCATCGACCCGTCGGTAGGGCCCCAAAAATTTCTATCGACCCCTGTATGTGGGTCACTCTACGACACCAGTGCGACATCGACACCATCTAGCGCTTAGAGACACAACTCACACTTATCAATGATACACATAACGTTTGACAGATGACGTTTGTATGTAGCGTCATCTAGCGGCGAGAACCACAGACTATCAGGTGATGGGTAACCTGTCGGGTATTTCATTCCAGGCTACTGCAAGATGGCATATCTCAGCTATTTTACGAAAATTGAAGTTAAAATTTTAATCACTTTCTATTTATCATTAGACCTATAACCTGTAAATGTATGCTAAAATTATAGCACTCCGGTCGGTGTTGCCTTAGAAATACTATGAATTTTTCTTCCAAGAATCGCCCTCAAATTCTATCTGTTTTTATTATTGTCTTGCGTAAGACTTGCTATACATACCTAAATTGGGTTACAGAAACATTTCTGCTTCATCCCACATTCCCAGTTTATCGTAGTATTTAACTATTTTAAAAAAAGTAAATGTCATAAATATTAATACTAATATAAACGTAACACTTTTCAACAGTTCATCTTCAAACGAAGACATTTGTGGTTTAATATTCACGAAGGAAAGATCAACTGCCAAAAATATTGCACCATGTACTGAAAGATTTGAGTGAACATGTACCAGAGTTCAGACATATAAAGCCGGATTTCGTTGTGGGATATAACGGAAACTCTTTTAATAGCACCGTAGAATCACTTCCGATTAATAAGAAGAACAGATAAGTACTTGATCGTTTTTTAGAAACAAGGAGATTAACATTTTAGTGGCGCCAAATGTAAGAGAAGGTGTAGATATACCAACTTGTACTATGGCTGTCAGGTAATTTTATTCACTAGTTTCTCATTGATTCGCTTGAATAAATCAAGATATGCTAGAGGAAAGCTCGTCACCGATAAATTGCATATAATCACTAGCTCAAGTATTCTAGCAAGATCTTTGCAAATCAATTAAAATTAAGTTTGAGTCGCTGTTCGTAGGCTCTAGGGTACGAACGCAGCATCGGTTTCGACCGAATTTGGCCAAAAATGCCCCTTCGACGACACATTTGGTCGTCGGCTCATGAACCCTACGGGCAAAGGTTTGGAAAAAATCTGGTCGCGTACCAAGCGGACATAAACATGGTCAGCGTATGAAAAATACTTTTTCCTCAACAATTAAACAATTACATGGCTTCTACAATATCTGATTGTTACTTTCTACCATATTCTATCCGTAACTTCAACAAGAATATTAAGTGACTCTACTTTGTTGCATTTTGTTTTTTTTTTGCTAGCGCCATAGTCTAACCTTTTACATGCACAAAAATAGAGGACCCACCGGTAAATTGTCGATACGGCTGACCAAAGAACTGAGGAGATTATAGGTAACTATTCTAAATTAAGTATATTTCGGTGTTTACCCTGTATCCCCTACCATTTATAATATATTATTTTGATTTTTTAATTGTATAATTTTAAAAATATCTGCATTTTAATAGTACATATGTTTTATTATCAACTTTGTAGATTAATGTATGGTCTTATTGTGAAACTGCTTTTGCAGTAACTATTATTTCCGTTATAACGGTGGGAAGCAAATATGTGTTTTCATATCCCAACGAATGTCAAAGGAAACAGTATTATCGGATACCAGCGCTGATAGATGTTATGCCTTTTCAGTATGTGTTTTTTTTCTGTAGCCTTCGGTTGTCTCTGGTGCTGTTTCGAAGTTCTATGAGGTTATCGTGCTTCTCAATTTTTTCGGTGCTCATAAAAAATAGTATAGCTATTATCGAAAATAGAGTTTTTATTTCTACTTTTCGTAATAACCATTTACGTAGTGATACGAAGTTCTACATGGTTATCATGCTTCTCAATTTTTCGTGCCCGTGCAGTACAGTGTTGGTACCCGTGCAGTGCAGTGCCCAACACGTAAGATAGTAAAATGATTATTATTGTAAAAATAGGAATTCAAAACTCTATTTTATTAGTAATAATCGATTACTTTTACGTAGTTTCCTCTCTACACTGCTTATGAATCTGCTGTATTTTTTATTTTCCAAGATATGTTTTTTTGTGATTATACAAAGTTCTACATGGTTACACTGCTTCTCAATTTTTTTGGTGTATATTACTGCAGGCGTTTAATAATAACAATGCATACTTTTAAATATTTTATATGGAGTAAAAAGGCTGAACAATTTCGGGTGCAAAAATATTTTTCAATTAGGCGGGAAATAAAAAACAAAAAATCATTTGCATACATTTTATTTTACATGTTTATTAAAAAATATTTACATACATTAATAAATCAATATTTTATTTTCTTAAATCCAAATGGTACAGAGGTATGATCTTCATAGAATTTCCTTTTCATTGAAGTTATCTTGTATAGCTTAGGAAACTCGACTGTTACTACTGCATGCTCTCTTGTACGTCGTAGCTGTCGAGAAAGTACAGAAACAGGATCAGATTTCTTCAGCACCATGTCTTTTATTTTCTCAAAATTGACCACTTGGGATGCCTTGTAGTTGAGTGATATGCCTTTTACTTTACATACGATCTGTTCCTCTCCAGACAAAGTAGTATATTTGTAGGCGTAGTTCTTAGGTCCTCCAGAAACAAACTCTGATATGAAACCCCCATTGAGCTCATCGGTCATATCACCTATGAAGTCGCCTGTAGATATGTCGTCTAATCCCTTACGAGAGATATAAATACATGAATCTGTATCTACGTAAACTGCCCTTTCTTCCACTTTCTCCAAGAATGAATATAATTTTAGTCTAGCTAGGGCCGTGACGTATGAAGCCAATACAACGTTAACCGTTGAAGAAACGTCATACGCCTCTTCTCTAAATTCCCAAGTTACGAGAAGGGTTTCTTCGTTTACCGGGAGAACTGTATTTACATGAATAGAAGGATTAGTCAGCATATCAAAGAATTCACCACAGTCTCTGACTATTGAGGTTTTGTTTTGGTTTTCTTTTTGAGCAAATTTACCCCAAAAAGAATTCAGCATAAGTTTAGCTAACGATCTCAAACAGGGGTTCTCTATAATTTTTGAAAATTCCAGCTTTATGTCCTCTGTATCCAAAAATGCATCAATATAACGGTTTTTTTCTTCATCCGTTAAGCAATGTTTGGGCCATCCTGAAGCTTGTTGTTTTATTTGTAGAAACTTGTTCATCATTCCGCTAAATAACCCCTCTTGGTCTTTACTGAGCTGAATTGTATCGTATTCCCATATTTCGTAAGTCTCTATAATCTGGTAACCTTTTTCAATAGCTTTGAGCACCTCTTCTATCACCCAAGTTCCTTTTAGGCTTCTTTCTTGAATAGAATGCTGACACTCTTCTCGAACGAAATCTTCACCACATTTTTGACAGTTAACAAACATCAATTTGTTGTTCATTTTTGACGGTAAAACGGGGTGATATAAGTTCTGGTTCGGTAGAATCTGGCATTTAATAAGTCCTGACATCTGCGACAGAGAGGCTGTAACACATTCTTCACCTACGTAAATTTTTTTTGGATGACCCACCGGAAATTTTCCATATTTACAGATGAAGGGGTACAGGGAACATATATCGACATATTTTATGCATTCATTTGTTTTGATCTTGTAGTATTCAACGATATTTTCTGTACGTCCCCCGTAGAGAGCGTCTCTGGGGTTAATCGGTAAATTGATTATCAATGGATGTGCTTCTGTGAAGGCTCTAATTTCATCGTTTAGCATTCCTCGAAATTGACATTCCCATATCTCAATTACTTCTAGTCCAAGGCTTCGGAGTCTCTCTACTTTGCTAACTGATTGTTCGTATCGACTTTCCAATGTATTCAACGGATCATTATGCAGAGGATTGCTTCTGTTGTATTTGAAACATCGAGGGCAACCGTGAAAATAGCATCCTTGGAATTCAAACACTTGATTTGTGTCGCTACAAAAACCGTCTACTTTATGTCCCTTAACAATGGTTTCTATACCCTTAGCGGCGTGTTGAATTTTGATTCCTCTTTGATGTTCCTCCCACAACATCCATTGGATGGCAATTTTTGACTGATTTTCACGCCATCTATAGCCCCCTTTTGGAATTACCCCGATCGTCTCAGGTTTTAAAAAATTGCGTCTAAAGACTTTGTTACAGCATGATGCAATAGTGGTGCTTTCCTGGAAGGGATCGACTGTGGTTTCGGTTTTCATCAGGTCTCGAAATTTGAGACACGCCTGTGTCAATATTTCCACATCGGAGATACAGTATTCAACGATTTCTTTCTGAAAATCAAAAACGTATCCCTCCGCTTCTCTTTCGCCATGCCATTTTAATAATTTTTCCCGAGTGTCTTCTTTTAAATGGTCGGGATCGTAGAAGTCGAGCGCTGGAATTGGCCCTAGATAATTCTGATGAGCCAAAGTGTTGAATAGATGTGGAAAGTATCCTTTCTTTAGCTCTTTCAAATCAAACGCCTTGGGTAGAGCAGTTAGAGGCATAGGAAAATAATTGAGAGAATCCAGAAATTTTACATTTCCTACCTCCATCAATATTAATTTTGTTCCTCTCATAATTACATTTGGGTACAGACTAGTCTTCTCTAAAATGTAACGAAGTAGAAACTGATGATCAAATCCTCCACCATTATGCGCCAGTACAATGACTTTCTTGAATTTTTTACGAAGTGTCAGAATATGATGCATAAATGGAGAAATGACGTCTTGACATCGAAGAATCTGTAATCGAAGGCCACATTTCTTGCATATAGGATTATCGGTACATGATTCACAACATTGTTTGAATACACATAGATTTGGCTCATGAAGTAAAGATCCGTTGGGTAATTCCTTCTCCTGACGGGTTTCCAAATCGTAAAATATTAATAAGACATCATTTGATTTTGGAATTCTTCTGTCAGGCTGTATATAGCACATATGTTCAATTGGTTGATTTTTATAACATGTTTTACAAAGTATATGTCCGCAGATGTGATCATTACCGTTGTGAACTTTAAAACAGTCTACACATCTTTTAATTTTAGAACAGACCGATGGTAAATGAGCGTTAAAACATTCTTGTCCATAAAAGCTTCTATTACATTCTTTGCATTCGATGTGCTTCGTTTTCAGGCAGGCCGGAGATCTTTTACAAGCATAACATTGTTTATCACATCTATGAATTTGTTTATTATTATACGGAATGTGGCAGTTCTCACAAAAATAGCTGCAGCAAAAAGCAGCAGTGAGGGATGTTATGACGCTGTAGTGCCCCTCGTGATAGATTAGGTTAAGCGTCGGACCAGTGGACACGCCTTCAAAAATGACGTCACGACCTTTGCACCCAAACTTGTATACAACAATTTTGTAGTTTTGCAGATATCGTTGTAGCTTTTGAAGTTCAGGTATTCCACACCCCTCCTCAGGGATAACAATATCAGCCTTTTCCACAAGTTGTACAGCTCTTTGTCCTTGTATTTTTCCTCGATCGAGGCGGATTCTGCTATAATCTTTGTCTTTGTTCAAATGGGCCATGGCGATGACAAGGGCTCGTGGGAGACACAAATTATCGGTGTTTTTAACGGTGATAATACCTCTTCTTTTGGCGCATTCCTCATCAAAAGTATTGAAATTCTGACCTCTACCACGACCAGCAGGCAACCTTATGGACGTAACTCCCAAGCAAAAAGTTTCGGTATTCAACCCCACAGAATTTGACTGATAGATGGAAGATATCTTCTCCCATATGTCCTCATTTGAAACGTCGGAAAACGATTTAAAAGCTATCCACCCTTGACCGCGGGTAAAGTCTTTGGAACAGAAAGTGAATCCAACTTGATCACTGGGCTGGAGATGTTCAGTTCCTTTGGCTACTATTTCCTCCAGAGCGTCTTTGATCCATCCCACAGGCTCGACGTCTTTAGGGATAGGTCGTATTTTAAATTCCACTTCTCGCCCATATAGATTAAATTTTTTAATCTTCTTAATAGAATCCTTAACGACGAAGAATTTTTCCATTTTTTTAAAAACTAAAACGTTAACTAGCGACTAAATCTGAACTGAGCACGTCTGTTCGCTGTAGATAACTGACAAGATAATTTGCGGTGATTCATAGGTATTTATAATCTCAATTTTACCCCCACCACTTTTTAACTGACCACAGTGTTTCAAGGTCACCGCTGGCCGGTATTAACTCGTTGACAGCCTGCGCTCCCTGCCCATTCACCCATGCTTGACAGCCCCGCCCGGTACTTCTTGCATATCACCGCTACGACTACACCGGCGCTGAACCTAACCTCATTTGCGACGTAGGTGATTGCCTTGTTGGAATCTATTAGATACACAATATAGACTGTACTATGTTTTCAATATTGTATCAATGTTAAAAATTAACTAACTGTATGCACCACATATGAGCAATTCCATTTTTATATGCACACTGAATATGACGTGTTGACTATTGAGATCATCCTATACGCATTGTTCTCCGCGAATTTTATACGTTTTTCCATTTGAACTGAATCCGCAGAATTGCATCTATAATTACCGTTATTCATCGGCTTTTATCGATCTATATGCAAATATTTACCGCAAAACATGAAATGAGTCACATCACTTACGCATAGACGTTATACTACACCTTACTATCGTCGGCTGTCTGAATCACTTCCGGTCGGGTGCGGCATCTAGCGGGGCCCGCCAATCAACATATACCATCAACCCGTTCAAATTTCCCGCCGTCTGATCCGCCAATCAGAGCACGCGGTGAATCTAGCGGTTCCCGCCAATCAACATATACCATCAACCCCGTTCAAATTTCCCGCCGTCTAATCCGCCAATCAGAGCATGCGGTGGGCGTGGCCTAAGTGGAAGTGGTGGGGGGTGTCCAAAGTAGCCCATAGTACAGTCTATATTGTGTATCTAATAGATTCCAACAAGGCAATCACCTACGTCGCAAATGAGGTTAGGTTCAGCGCCGGTGTAGTCGTAGCGGTGATATGCAAGAAGTACCGGGCGGGGCTGTCAAGCATGGGTGAATGGGCAGGGAGCGCAGGCTGTCAACGAGTTAATACCGGCCAGCGGTGACCTTGAAACACTGTGGTCAGTTAAAAAGTGGTGGGGGTAAAATTGAGATTATAAATACCTATGAATCACCGCAAATTATCTTGTCAGTTATCTACAGCGAACAGACGTGCTCAGTTCAGATTTAGTCGCTAGTTAACGTTTTAGTTTTTAAAAAAATGGAAAAATTCTTCGTCGTTAAGGATTCTATTAAGAAGATTAAAAAATTTAATCTATATGGGCGAGAAGTGGAATTTAAAATACGACCTATCCCTAAAGACGTCGAGCCTGTGGGATGGATCAAAGACGCTCTGGAGGAAATAGTAGCCAAAGGAACTGAACATCTCCAGCCCAGTGATCAAGTTGGATTCACTTTCTGTTCCAAAGACTTTACCCGCGGTCAAGGGTGGATAGCTTTTAAATCGTTTTCCGACGTTTCAAATGAGGACATATGGGAGAAGATATCTTCCATCTATCAGTCAAATTCTGTGGGGTTGAATACCGAAACTTTTTGCTTGGGAGTTACGTCCATAAGGTTGCCTGCTGGTCGTGGTAGAGGTCAGAATTTCAATACTTTTGATGAGGAATGCGCCAAAAGAAGAGGTATTATCACCGTTAAAAACACCGATAATTTGTGTCTCCCACGAGCCCTTGTCATCGCCATGGCCCATTTGAACAAAGACAAAGATTATAGCAGAATCCGCCTCGATCGAGGAAAAATACAAGGACAAAGAGCTGTACAACTTGTGGAAAAGGCTGATATTGTTATCCCTGAGGAGGGGTGTGGAATACCTGAACTTCAAAAGCTACAACGATATCTGCAAAACTACAAAATTGTTGTATACAAGTTTGGGTGCAAAGGTCGTGACGTCATTTTTGAAGGCGTGTCCACTGGTCCGACGCTTAACCTAATCTATCACGAGGGGCACTACAGCGTCATAACATCCCTCACTGCTGCTTTTTGCTGCAGCTATTTTTGTGAGAACTGCCACATTCCGTATAATAATAAACAAATTCATAGATGTGATAAACAATGTTATGCTTGTAAAAGATCTCCGGCCTGCCTGAAAACGAAGCACATCGAATGCAAAGAATGTAATAGAAGCTTTTATGGACAAGAATGTTTTAACGCTCATTTACCATCGGTCTGTTCTAAAATTAAAAGATGTGTAGACTGTTTTAAAGTTCACAACGGTAATGATCACATCTGCGGACATATACTTTGTAAAACATGTTATAAAAATCAACCAATTGAACATATGTGCTATATACAGCCTGACAGAAGAATTCCAAAATCAAATGATGTCTTATTAATATTTTACGATTTGGAAACCCGTCAGGAGAAGGAATTACCCAACGGATCTTTACTTCATGAGCCAAATCTATGTGTATTCAAACAATGTTGTGAATCATGTACCGATAATCCTATATGCAAGAAATGTGGCCTTCGATTACAGATTCTTCGATGTCAAGACGTCATTTCTCCATTTATGCATCATATTCTGACACTTCGTAAAAAATTCAAGAAAGTCATTGTACTGGCGCATAATGGTGGAGGATTTGATCATCAGTTTCTACTTCGTTACATTTTAGAGAAGACTAGTCTGTACCCAAATGTAATTATGAGAGGAACAAAATTAATATTGATGGAGGTAGGAAATGTAAAATTTCTGGATTCTCTCAATTATTTTCCTATGCCTCTAACTGCTCTACCCAAGGCGTTTGATTTGAAAGAGCTAAAGAAAGGATACTTTCCACATCTATTCAACACTTTGGCTCATCAGAATTATCTAGGGCCAATTCCAGCGCTCGACTTCTACGATCCCGACCATTTAAAAGAAGACACTCGGGAAAAATTATTAAAATGGCATGGCGAAAGAGAAGCGGAGGGATACGTTTTTGATTTTCAGAAAGAAATCGTTGAATACTGTATCTCCGATGTGGAAATATTGACACAGGCGTGTCTCAAATTTCGAGACCTGATGAAAACCGAAACCACAGTCGATCCCTTCCAGGAAAGCACCACTATTGCATCATGCTGTAACAAAGTCTTTAGACGCAATTTTTTAAAACCTGAGACGATCGGGGTAATTCCAAAAGGGGGCTATAGATGGCGTGAAAATCAGTCAAAAATTGCCATCCAATGGATGTTGTGGGAGGAACATCAAAGAGGAATCAAAATTCAACACGCCGCTAAGGGTATAGAAACCATTGTTAAGGGACATAAAGTAGACGGTTTTTGTAGCGACACAAATCAAGTGTTTGAATTCCAAGGATGCTATTTTCACGGTTGCCCTCGATGTTTCAAATACAACAGAAGCAATCCTCTGCATAATGATCCGTTGAATACATTGGAAAGTCGATACGAACAATCAGTTAGCAAAGTAGAGAGACTCCGAAGCCTTGGACTAGAAGTAATTGAGATATGGGAATGTCAATTTCGAGGAATGCTAAACGATGAAATTAGAGCCTTCACAGAAGCACATCCATTGATAATCAATTTACCGATTAACCCCAGAGACGCTCTCTACGGGGGACGTACAGAAAATATCGTTGAATACTACAAGATCAAAACAAATGAATGCATAAAATATGTCGATATATGTTCCCTGTACCCCTTCATCTGTAAATATGGAAAATTTCCGGTGGGTCATCCAAAAAAAATTTACGTAGGTGAAGAATGTGTTACAGCCTCTCTGTCGCAGATGTCAGGACTTATTAAATGCCAGATTCTACCGAACCAGAACTTATATCACCCCGTTTTACCGTCAAAAATGAACAACAAATTGATGTTTGTTAACTGTCAAAAATGTGGTGAAGATTTCGTTCGAGAAGAGTGTCAGCATTCTATTCAAGAAAGAAGCCTAAAAGGAACTTGGGTGATAGAAGAGGTGCTCAAAGCTATTGAAAAAGGTTACCAGATTATAGAGACTTACGAAATATGGGAATACGATACAATTCAGCTCAGTAAAGACCAAGAGGGGTTATTTAGCGGAATGATGAACAAGTTTCTACAAATAAAACAACAAGCTTCAGGATGGCCCAAACATTGCTTAACGGATGAAGAAAAAAACCGTTATATTGATGCATTTTTGGATACAGAGGACATAAAGCTGGAATTTTCAAAAATTATAGAGAACCCCTGTTTGAGATCGTTAGCTAAACTTATGCTGAATTCTTTTTGGGGTAAATTTGCTCAAAAAGAAAACCAAAACAAAACCTCAATAGTCAGAGACTGTGGTGAATTCTTTGATATGCTGACTAATCCTTCTATTCATGTAAATACAGTTCTCCCGGTAAACGAAGAAACCCTTCTCGTAACTTGGGAATTTAGAGAAGAGGCGTATGACGTTTCTTCAACGGTTAACGTTGTATTGGCTTCATACGTCACGGCCCTAGCTAGACTAAAATTATATTCATTCTTGGAGAAAGTGGAAGAAAGGGCAGTTTACGTAGATACAGATTCATGTATTTATATCTCTCGTAAGGGATTAGACGACATATCTACAGGCGACTTCATAGGTGATATGACCGATGAGCTCAATGGGGGTTTCATATCAGAGTTTGTTTCTGGAGGACCTAAGAACTACGCCTACAAATATACTACTTTGTCTGGAGAGGAACAGATCGTATGTAAAGTAAAAGGCATATCACTCAACTACAAGGCATCCCAAGTGGTCAATTTTGAGAAAATAAAAGACATGGTGCTGAAGAAATCTGATCCTGTTTCTGTACTTTCTCGACAGCTACGACGTACAAGAGAGCATGCAGTAGTAACAGTCGAGTTTCCTAAGCTATACAAGATAACTTCAATGAAAAGGAAATTCTATGAAGATCATACCTCTGTACCATTTGGATTTAAGAAAATAAAATATTGATTTATTAATGTATGTAAATATTTTTTAATAAACATGTAAAATAAAATGTATGCAAATGATTTTTTGTTTTTTATTTCCCGCCTAATTGAAAAATATTTTTGCACCCGAAATTGTTCAGCCTTTTTACTCCATATAAAATATTTAAAAGTATGCATTGTTATTATTAAACGCCTGCAGTAATATACACCAAAAAAATTGAGAAGCAGTGTAACCATGTAGAACTTTGTATAATCACAAAAAAACATATCTTGGAAAATAAAAAATACAGCAGATTCATAAGCAGTGTAGAGAGGAAACTACGTAAAAGTAATCGATTATTACTAATAAAATAGAGTTTTGAATTCCTATTTTTACAATAATAATCATTTTACTATCTTACGTGTTGGGCACTGCACTGCACGGGTACCAACACTGTACTGCACGGGCACGAAAAATTGAGAAGCATGATAACCATGTAGAACTTCGTATCACTACGTAAATGGTTATTACGAAAAGTAGAAATAAAAACTCTATTTTCGATAATAGCTATACTATTTTTTATGAGCACCGAAAAAATTGAGAAGCACGATAACCTCATAGAACTTCGAAACAGCACCAGAGACAACCGAAGGCTACAGAAAAAAAACACATACTGAAAAGGCATAACATCTATCAGCGCTGGTATCCGATAATACTGTTTCCTTTGACATTCGTTGGGATATGAAAACACATATTTGCTTCCCACCGTTATAACGGAAATAATAGTTACTGCAAAAGCAGTTTCACAATAAGACCATACATTAATCTACAAAGTTGATAATAAAACATATGTACTATTAAAATGCAGATATTTTTAAAATTATACAATTAAAAAATCAAAATAATATATTATAAATGGTAGGGGATACAGGGTAAACACCGAAATATACTTAATTTAGAATAGTTACCTATAATCTCCTCAGTTCTTTGGTCAGCCGTATCGACAATTTACCGGTGGGTCCTCTATTTTTGTGCATGTAAAAGGTTAGACTATGGCGCTAGCAAAAAAAAACAAAATGCAACAAAGTAGAGTCACTTAATATTCTTGTTGAAGTTACGGATAGAATATGGTAGAAAGTAACAATCAGATATTGTAGAAGCCATGTAATTGTTTAATTGTTGAGGAAAAAGTATTTTTCATACGCTGACCATGTTTATGTCCGCTTGGTACGCGACCAGATTTTTTCCAAACCTTTGCCCGTAGGGTTCATGAGCCGACGACCAAATGTGTCGTCGAAGGGGCATTTTTGGCCAAATTCGGTCGAAACCGATGCTGCGTTCGTACCCTAGAGCCTACGAACAGCGACTCAAACTTAATTTTAATTGATTTGCAAAGATCTTGCTAGAATACTTGAGCTAGTGATTATATGCAATTTATCGGTGACGAGCTTTCCTCTAGCATATCTTGATTTATTCAAGCGAATCAATGAGAAACTAGTGAATAAAATTACCTGACAGCCATAGTACAAGTTGGTATATCTACACCTTCTCTTACATTTGGCGCCACTAAAATGTTAATCTCCTTGTTTCTAAAAAACGATCAAGTACTTATCTGTTCTTCTTATTAATCGGAAGTGATTCTACGGTGCTATTAAAAGAGTTTCCGTTATATCCCACAACGAAATCCGGCTTTATATGTCTGAACTCTGGTACATGTTCACTCAAATCTTTCAGTACATGGTGCAATATTTTTGGCAGTTGATCTTTCCTTCGTGAATATTAAACCACAAATGTCTTCGTTTGAAGATGAACTGTTGAAAAGTGTTACGTTTATATTAGTATTAATATTTATGACATTTACTTTTTTTAAAATAGTTAAATACTACGATAAACTGGGAATGTGGGATGAAGCAGAAATGTTTCTGTAACCCAATTTAGGTATGTATAGCAAGTCTTACGCAAGACAATAATAAAAACAGATAGAATTTGAGGGCGATTCTTGGAAGAAAAATTCATAGTATTTCTAAGGCAACACCGACCGGAGTGCTATAATTTTAGCATACATTTACAGGTTATAGGTCTAATGATAAATAGAAAGTGATTAAAATTTTAACTTCAATTTTCGTAAAATAGCTGAGATATGCCATCTTGCAGTAGCCTGGAATGAAATACCCGACAGGTTACCCATCACCTGATAGTCTGTGGTTCTCGCCGCTAGATGACGCTACATACAAACGTCATCTGTCAAACGTTATGTGTATCATTGATAAGTGTGAGTTGTGTCTCTAAGCGCTAGATGGTGTCGATGTCGCACTGGTGTCGTAGAGTGACCCACATACAGGGGTCGATAGAAATTTTTGGGGCCCTACCGACGGGTCGATGAACCGACGGTATAACGTCAGATCGAAATAAGCTCCATTCACATGGGAGGTGTGTGTGGAACTGCTCGTGGGAGACACGGACCTTGTCGTATCTAGCAAGACGTGTCCTAAAATGGTGATACCCATTGGTCGCTCAGCCATACAGGTCGGTCAGACAGAAGTTTTTGGGACCCGGGTGCTCTGATTGGTGGATCAGACGGCGGGAAATTTGAACGGTGTTGATGGTATAGTTGAATGGTGGACGGCGGGGTTGGGTGCGTTGGTAATCACCTATGTCGCAAATGAGGTTAGGTAGATAGTCGTTCAGTGAAGGTGTTGTCGTAGTGGTGATATGCAAGAAGTACTGCGCGCGGGGGTGTCAACGAGTTAATATTGGCCAACGATAACAGCGGTGACCGTGGAACACTGTTGTCACACGGTTGCAAAAGATGATAGGTTATCTCTTAATTTTCGTAAACAACGATTTTTCTAAAGTGGTAAAAACAGGTCGAAATTTTAAATACCTATGAATCACCGCAAATTATCTTGTCAGTTATCTGCTGCGAACAAAACATGCTCAGCTCAGACTTATCTAAAAAGTGGTGGGAAAATCGATATTATAAAAATATTTATGAATCACCGCAAATTCTCTTAGACGTGCTCTTATCAGTTCAGACTTAGTTAAAACTGGTGGGTAAAATCGAGATTATAAATACCTATGAATCACCGCAAATTACCTTGTCAGTTATCTGCAGTGAACAGACGTGCTCAGTTCAGACTTAGCAATTCCCAACGCTCCTCCGTGGCCATTCCCCTTACCCTCTCGCGAGTGCGCGCATGCGCATGCGGCTCGTTCTGGTCTATAGACATATGATCGCTAATGATCTTGAACAAAGATGTCCTGATACCCGAACCGCCAGAGGTACATCAGAAGTAATGTTAGTATTGTGTGTGCGCGTTTTTTGAACACGCTAAGTCGTGATGTACATCACGTGACGTACGTCACGTGACGTACGTGACGTGCGTGTGACAGGTGACGTGCGTCACGTGACACGTAACGCACGTGGCACGTGACGTGCGTCACGTGACACTTGACGCACGTGGCGTACGTCACGTGACACGTGACGTGCACACTTTGTTCAAAAATACCAAAAAGCTGTCTTGATAGCCCGAACCGCCAGAGGTACAACATCAGAAGTAATGTTAGTGCGTGGTTGAGGTTCAAAAACTTAGCGTGTTCAAAAAAAAAACGTACCTAGACCAAAAGTCATTCTAGACCAGTCACTCTAGACCAAAGCACAAAAAAAACGCCGTTTTTCAACGCCTTTTTTGTCACCATTCCCCTTAGTAGCGCGCATGCGCATGGGGCTCGTTCTGCTGGTGCTGGCGCGGGCGTACATAGCGTTTGTGGTAAGGGTTTGGGGTAGGTCTTGTTCTCTTACCACTATCCCATGGTACACAACAAACAAACTTACTCGTGCGCGATAAGAGAACAAGACCTACCCCAAACCCTTACCACAAACGCTATGTACGCCCGCGCCAGCACCAGCAGAACGAGCCCCATGCGCATGCGCGCTACTAAGGGGAATGGTGACAAAAAAGGCGTTGAAAAACGGCGTTTTTTTTGTGCTTTGGTCTAGAGTGACTGGTCTAGAATGACTTTTGGTCTAGGTACGTTTTTTTTTTGAACACGCTAAGTTTTTGAACCTCAACCACGCACTAACATTACTTCTGATGTTGTACCTCTGGCGGTTCGGGCTATCAAGACAGCTTTTTGGTATTTTTGAACAAAGTGTGCACGTCACGTGTCACGTGACGTACGCCACGTGCGTCAAGTGTCACGTGACGCACGTCACGTGCCACGTGCGTTACGTGTCACGTGACGCACGTCACCTGTCACACGCACGTCACGTACGTCACGTGACGTACGTCACGTGATGTACATCACGACTTAGCGTGTTCAAAAAACGCGCACACACAATACTAACATTACTTCTGATGTACCTCTGGCGGTTCGGGTATCAGGACATCTTTGTTCAAGATCATTAGCGATCATATGTCTATAGACCAGAACGAGCCGCATGCGCATGCGCGCACTCGCGAGAGGGTAAGGGGAATGGCCACGGAGGAGCGTTGGGAATTGCTAAGTCTGAACTGAGCACGTCTGTTCACTGCAGATAACTGACAAGGTAATTTGCGGTGATTCATAGGTATTTATAATCTCGATTTTACCCACCAGTTTTAACTAAGTCTGAACTGATAAGAGCACGTCTAAGAGAATTTGCGGTGATTCATAAATATTTTTATAATATCGATTTTCCCACCACTTTTTAGATAAGTCGTAACACTTTTCAACAGTTCATCTTCAAACGAAGACATTTGTGGTTTAATATTCACGAAGGAAAGATCAACTGCCAAAAATATTGCACCATGTACTGAAAGATTTGAGTGAACATGTACCAGAGTTCAGACATATAAAGCCGGATTTCGTTGTGGGATATAACGGAAACTCTTTTAATAGCACCGTAGAATCACTTCCGATTAATAAGAAGAACAGATAAGTACTTGATCGTTTTTTAGAAACAAGGAGATTAACATTTTAGTGGCGCCAAATGTAAGAGAAGGTGTAGATATACCAACTTGTACTATGGCTGTCAGGTAATTTTATTCACTAGTTTCTCATTGATTCGCTTGAATAAATCAAGATATGCTAGAGGAAAGCTCGTCACCGATAAATTGCATATAATCACTAGCTCAAGTATTCTAGCAAGATCTTTGCAAATCAATTAAAATTAAGTTTGAGTCGCTGTTCGTAGGCTCTAGGGTACGAACGCAGCATCGGTTTCGACCGAATTTGGCCAAAAATGCCCCTTCGACGACACATTTGGTCGTCGGCTCATGAACCCTACGGGCAAAGGTTTGGAAAAAATCTGGTCGCGTACCAAGCGGACATAAACATGGTCAGCGTATGAAAAATACTTTTTCCTCAACAATTAAACAATTACATGGCTTCTACAATATCTGATTGTTACTTTCTACCATATTCTATCCGTAACTTCAACAAGAATATTAAGTGACTCTACTTTGTTGCATTTTGTTTTTTTTTGCTAGCGCCATAGTCTAACCTTTTACATGCACAAAAATAGAGGACCCACCGGTAAATTGTCGATACGGCTGACCAAAGAACTGAGGAGATTATAGGTAACTATTCTAAATTAAGTATATTTCGGTGTTTACCCTGTATCCCCTACCATTTATAATATATTATTTTGATTTTTTAATTGTATAATTTTAAAAATATCTGCATTTTAATAGTACATATGTTTTATTATCAACTTTGTAGATTAATGTATGGTCTTATTGTGAAACTGCTTTTGCAGTAACTATTATTTCCGTTATAACGGTGGGAAGCAAATATGTGTTTTCATATCCCAACGAATGTCAAAGGAAACAGTATTATCGGATACCAGCGCTGATAGATGTTATGCCTTTTCAGTATGTGTTTTTTTTCTGTAGCCTTCGGTTGTCTCTGGTGCTGTTTCGAAGTTCTATGAGGTTATCGTGCTTCTCAATTTTTTCGGTGCTCATAAAAAATAGTATAGCTATTATCGAAAATAGAGTTTTTATTTCTACTTTTCGTAATAACCATTTACGTAGTGATACGAAGTTCTACATGGTTATCATGCTTCTCAATTTTTCGTGCCCGTGCAGTACAGTGTTGGTACCCGTGCAGTGCAGTGCCCAACACGTAAGATAGTAAAATGATTATTATTGTAAAAATAGGAATTCAAAACTCTATTTTATTAGTAATAATCGATTACTTTTACGTAGTTTCCTCTCTACACTGCTTATGAATCTGCTGTATTTTTTATTTTCCAAGATATGTTTTTTTGTGATTATACAAAGTTCTACATGGTTACACTGCTTCTCAATTTTTTTGGTGTATATTACTGCAGGCGTTTAATAATAACAATGCATACTTTTAAATATTTTATATGGAGTAAAAAGGCTGAACAATTTCGGGTGCAAAAATATTTTTCAATTAGGCGGGAAATAAAAAACAAAAAATCATTTGCATACATTTTATTTTACATGTTTATTAAAAAATATTTACATACATTAATAAATCAATATTTTATTTTCTTAAATCCAAATGGTACAGAGGTATGATCTTCATAGAATTTCCTTTTCATTGAAGTTATCTTGTATAGCTTAGGAAACTCGACTGTTACTACTGCATGCTCTCTTGTACGTCGTAGCTGTCGAGAAAGTACAGAAACAGGATCAGATTTCTTCAGCACCATGTCTTTTATTTTCTCAAAATTGACCACTTGGGATGCCTTGTAGTTGAGTGATATGCCTTTTACTTTACATACGATCTGTTCCTCTCCAGACAAAGTAGTATATTTGTAGGCGTAGTTCTTAGGTCCTCCAGAAACAAACTCTGATATGAAACCCCCATTGAGCTCATCGGTCATATCACCTATGAAGTCGCCTGTAGATATGTCGTCTAATCCCTTACGAGAGATATAAATACATGAATCTGTATCTACGTAAACTGCCCTTTCTTCCACTTTCTCCAAGAATGAATATAATTTTAGTCTAGCTAGGGCCGTGACGTATGAAGCCAATACAACGTTAACCGTTGAAGAAACGTCATACGCCTCTTCTCTAAATTCCCAAGTTACGAGAAGGGTTTCTTCGTTTACCGGGAGAACTGTATTTACATGAATAGAAGGATTAGTCAGCATATCAAAGAATTCACCACAGTCTCTGACTATTGAGGTTTTGTTTTGGTTTTCTTTTTGAGCAAATTTACCCCAAAAAGAATTCAGCATAAGTTTAGCTAACGATCTCAAACAGGGGTTCTCTATAATTTTTGAAAATTCCAGCTTTATGTCCTCTGTATCCAAAAATGCATCAATATAACGGTTTTTTTCTTCATCCGTTAAGCAATGTTTGGGCCATCCTGAAGCTTGTTGTTTTATTTGTAGAAACTTGTTCATCATTCCGCTAAATAACCCCTCTTGGTCTTTACTGAGCTGAATTGTATCGTATTCCCATATTTCGTAAGTCTCTATAATCTGGTAACCTTTTTCAATAGCTTTGAGCACCTCTTCTATCACCCAAGTTCCTTTTAGGCTTCTTTCTTGAATAGAATGCTGACACTCTTCTCGAACGAAATCTTCACCACATTTTTGACAGTTAACAAACATCAATTTGTTGTTCATTTTTGACGGTAAAACGGGGTGATATAAGTTCTGGTTCGGTAGAATCTGGCATTTAATAAGTCCTGACATCTGCGACAGAGAGGCTGTAACACATTCTTCACCTACGTAAATTTTTTTTGGATGACCCACCGGAAATTTTCCATATTTACAGATGAAGGGGTACAGGGAACATATATCGACATATTTTATGCATTCATTTGTTTTGATCTTGTAGTATTCAACGATATTTTCTGTACGTCCCCCGTAGAGAGCGTCTCTGGGGTTAATCGGTAAATTGATTATCAATGGATGTGCTTCTGTGAAGGCTCTAATTTCATCGTTTAGCATTCCTCGAAATTGACATTCCCATATCTCAATTACTTCTAGTCCAAGGCTTCGGAGTCTCTCTACTTTGCTAACTGATTGTTCGTATCGACTTTCCAATGTATTCAACGGATCATTATGCAGAGGATTGCTTCTGTTGTATTTGAAACATCGAGGGCAACCGTGAAAATAGCATCCTTGGAATTCAAACACTTGATTTGTGTCGCTACAAAAACCGTCTACTTTATGTCCCTTAACAATGGTTTCTATACCCTTAGCGGCGTGTTGAATTTTGATTCCTCTTTGATGTTCCTCCCACAACATCCATTGGATGGCAATTTTTGACTGATTTTCACGCCATCTATAGCCCCCTTTTGGAATTACCCCGATCGTCTCAGGTTTTAAAAAATTGCGTCTAAAGACTTTGTTACAGCATGATGCAATAGTGGTGCTTTCCTGGAAGGGATCGACTGTGGTTTCGGTTTTCATCAGGTCTCGAAATTTGAGACACGCCTGTGTCAATATTTCCACATCGGAGATACAGTATTCAACGATTTCTTTCTGAAAATCAAAAACGTATCCCTCCGCTTCTCTTTCGCCATGCCATTTTAATAATTTTTCCCGAGTGTCTTCTTTTAAATGGTCGGGATCGTAGAAGTCGAGCGCTGGAATTGGCCCTAGATAATTCTGATGAGCCAAAGTGTTGAATAGATGTGGAAAGTATCCTTTCTTTAGCTCTTTCAAATCAAACGCCTTGGGTAGAGCAGTTAGAGGCATAGGAAAATAATTGAGAGAATCCAGAAATTTTACATTTCCTACCTCCATCAATATTAATTTTGTTCCTCTCATAATTACATTTGGGTACAGACTAGTCTTCTCTAAAATGTAACGAAGTAGAAACTGATGATCAAATCCTCCACCATTATGCGCCAGTACAATGACTTTCTTGAATTTTTTACGAAGTGTCAGAATATGATGCATAAATGGAGAAATGACGTCTTGACATCGAAGAATCTGTAATCGAAGGCCACATTTCTTGCATATAGGATTATCGGTACATGATTCACAACATTGTTTGAATACACATAGATTTGGCTCATGAAGTAAAGATCCGTTGGGTAATTCCTTCTCCTGACGGGTTTCCAAATCGTAAAATATTAATAAGACATCATTTGATTTTGGAATTCTTCTGTCAGGCTGTATATAGCACATATGTTCAATTGGTTGATTTTTATAACATGTTTTACAAAGTATATGTCCGCAGATGTGATCATTACCGTTGTGAACTTTAAAACAGTCTACACATCTTTTAATTTTAGAACAGACCGATGGTAAATGAGCGTTAAAACATTCTTGTCCATAAAAGCTTCTATTACATTCTTTGCATTCGATGTGCTTCGTTTTCAGGCAGGCCGGAGATCTTTTACAAGCATAACATTGTTTATCACATCTATGAATTTGTTTATTATTATACGGAATGTGGCAGTTCTCACAAAAATAGCTGCAGCAAAAAGCAGCAGTGAGGGATGTTATGACGCTGTAGTGCCCCTCGTGATAGATTAGGTTAAGCGTCGGACCAGTGGACACGCCTTCAAAAATGACGTCACGACCTTTGCACCCAAACTTGTATACAACAATTTTGTAGTTTTGCAGATATCGTTGTAGCTTTTGAAGTTCAGGTATTCCACACCCCTCCTCAGGGATAACAATATCAGCCTTTTCCACAAGTTGTACAGCTCTTTGTCCTTGTATTTTTCCTCGATCGAGGCGGATTCTGCTATAATCTTTGTCTTTGTTCAAATGGGCCATGGCGATGACAAGGGCTCGTGGGAGACACAAATTATCGGTGTTTTTAACGGTGATAATACCTCTTCTTTTGGCGCATTCCTCATCAAAAGTATTGAAATTCTGACCTCTACCACGACCAGCAGGCAACCTTATGGACGTAACTCCCAAGCAAAAAGTTTCGGTATTCAACCCCACAGAATTTGACTGATAGATGGAAGATATCTTCTCCCATATGTCCTCATTTGAAACGTCGGAAAACGATTTAAAAGCTATCCACCCTTGACCGCGGGTAAAGTCTTTGGAACAGAAAGTGAATCCAACTTGATCACTGGGCTGGAGATGTTCAGTTCCTTTGGCTACTATTTCCTCCAGAGCGTCTTTGATCCATCCCACAGGCTCGACGTCTTTAGGGATAGGTCGTATTTTAAATTCCACTTCTCGCCCATATAGATTAAATTTTTTAATCTTCTTAATAGAATCCTTAACGACGAAGAATTTTTCCATTTTTTTAAAAACTAAAACGTTAACTAGCGACTAAATCTGAACTGAGCACGTCTGTTCGCTGTAGATAACTGACAAGATAATTTGCGGTGATTCATAGGTATTTATAATCTCAATTTTACCCCCACCACTTTTTAACTGACCACAGTGTTTCAAGGTCACCGCTGGCCGGTATTAACTCGTTGACAGCCTGCGCTCCCTGCCCATTCACCCATGCTTGACAGCCCCGCCCGGTACTTCTTGCATATCACCGCTACGACTACACCGGCGCTGAACCTAACCTCATTTGCGACGTAGGTGATTGCCTTGTTGGAATCTATTAGATACACAATATAGACTGTACTATGTTTTCAATATTGTATCAATGTTAAAAATTAACTAACTGTATGCACCACATATGAGCAATTCCATTTTTATATGCACACTGAATATGACGTGTTGACTATTGAGATCATCCTATACGCATTGTTCTCCGCGAATTTTATACGTTTTTCCATTTGAACTGAATCCGCAGAATTGCATCTATAATTACCGTTATTCATCGGCTTTTATCGATCTATATGCAAATATTTACCGCAAAACATGAAATGAGTCACATCACTTACGCATAGACGTTATACTACACCTTACTATCGTCGGCTGTCTGAATCACTTCCGGTCGGGTGCGGCATCTAGCGGGGCCCGCCAATCAACATATACCATCAACCCGTTCAAATTTCCCGCCGTCTGATCCGCCAATCAGAGCACGCGGTGAATCTAGCGGTTCCCGCCAATCAACATATACCATCAACCCCGTTCAAATTTCCCGCCGTCTAATCCGCCAATCAGAGCATGCGGTGGGCGTGGCCTAAGTGGAAGTGGTGGGGGGTGTCCAAAGTAGCCCATATTCTACTATCCTCATCGCAAACATTGATATCCTAACTGTAATAGTTTCAGCCTTGAACGTATTTACCCCACCATCCCTAAATGACATATTGTTTCAAGACTACTTTATATCGGCTAATACGCTTAATTTTAATAAAGGTGTAACGTTTTCTTATATAAATTTACCAGACATTTCGACCAGAAAATACCTGTTGGAGGTGATATTCGTTATATATTTCGAAAAAGACTTGACAGCTCTGATTCCAAGTGTCATCATCTTTCGCACATCAGTAGTTTCCACTGGACCATATTCGCTTGTTTGTTTTCCGCCATCTGTCTCCAAATGTCTATACCGTACTGATGATTTCATCATAACCTATGTACAAAAATCAACCGTTTTGTAGCAAAAAAATGCTGAACTTATTTCTTTTTAGTCATGAAATAAATTAATTCTGCACCTTAATAATTTGAATTAATATGCCTAATAGCGTAAAATGTATCAATATATCTATTTATTAATCAACTGTCTCTAACAAAATAATTTTCTTACTTATTAAATACAATTTCCCAAGAAAAAAAGACAAACAAAATCTCTCACACAACTGGCAACGTCGTACCCCTCCTACACTGCATGTATCATCGCCTGTTGTTCTGATTACTAATACATTTAACTGTAACTTTATGTGATTTACGAATGTTGTTTTTTTTCTTTTTTCGTGTATCGCATCGTTCCATATAATGATGATCGTGGGAATTGGTGGTGTGTTTCGCCACGTACCGGTAAGTTCTGTTATTTTTTTTACAGTCACCAATTCTGGTACAGTTAACCTTGTCCTAATTGAAATAGTGAAAAAATCAGCGCGTCGAGAAAAGCCTTATTTACATAAGTGGTAGAGCAGATCATAAGAGCAGTCATGGTTTTGCATAAGTGGACTAACTATCGCGACGATGCCTTACTACGCTTGGACACTGGATGTACCTATACCACTTTTCTTGGCGGTTTCGGCCCTTTTCGATGTCCCAGTTACGATTAGACTTACTATAACATCCATATGGTGGAGTGGTACTTCATCAACAGCACAGATCAGCTTAGCAGATATGTTGTGCCTAAGGGGATGCTACGAAAGAGTGGTGAGATTTTCAAGTTTTATTTCCGCAACCAGTGCCGAAATTCAAAAATAGATTTTTCTTAATTTTTCATATTAAAAGGTTTTTAGCAACAGTCAAAAAAGGTACAAAATACGAGTGACGCGGTTTTGTAACAAAACGTTCGTTTCTCATAGGTAAGATAATTGATCTTACCTAAGATGCTAATGTCATACCACAATACACGTACTCTTAGAGCCATTAAAATAATGTAATCTGGGCCTGCATGTCAATCCTTCATGTACCTACATGTATCTGTTGTTCGGGGTTTTATTAAAAACGTTACGGCATTCCAACGCTAATTTGGCTGATGGAAAGCACATATCTCAAACATTTTTTGTTACTCCTGACACGTTCCATCCATTGAAGCTTTTTACATTGGCATTTTTACCCTTTGTCTCTGTTGGATGAAACGTACACAAACAGGTATGCAGCATTAACTTTTGTTTGGTTTGATTCAAGGATTTTATTATCTGAATTGTCTGGTTTGGTTTTTCAGCAGTTAAATGATAAAATTGTTCTTATACCCAGATCCCCAGTTCATATTAAATTAAATGTGCAATAATATGCATATGAAACGTTCATACATGGTTCTACTGCTTGAGGTAGGAGTAGGACTAGTGTGGCAGTCGATTATTGATTGTAATTATATACAGGCGGCTTAGCAGAAGCAAATTCGGACTTACCTACTTTCCAACTCTCTGATCCTCACTAGTGATTCTTTGACTAAGCGCAAAAACGACCAGAAAGCTGAACAAGAGTGAAAATTAACGTCTTTCAAAAAAATCTTGCCGTCTACTATTCTATTTTGCCGAAAATATATCATAACGTAATAATGGAGTGAGTTTGGCGACGATTTGAAACTCTTTTGCTTTCTATTCATAACTCTGTTACCACGGTGCCGATTATTAAAAAAACAAAAATGAAGTAGCATTACGTATCATAAAAGCATATTATTGTCAAACTTTCTGAGAGTACGAAGGTAGAAAAACGTCAAAAGACAGATAGACCAACGGAAATGGGTGATACAGATTCACACCGCAAAACACCAAAAATCTATCTGAAATTCGAAAATCTTTGCAGTCACAATCGTTGATCCCCTTAAAAATTCGGCCATAAAGTCAATTAGAAATCAGCGAAGATAAATCTTGACTGTTACAATTTTTTTGACTACGAGTCCTCTTAAAAAACGGAGTTTGGACAGATATGAATTTTTTGTTTTTGTTTTTACTTGTAGTACAATCTGCGAATATCAAAACTTTTCCGCTTGTTAGCTTACCAATCAAAACTGATTTAAAATTAAATGACCCTAAAATACCTTTCAAGGTTGTGTTGGGTGAAGTTTGCTTCAATTTTGACATGTGACAACTTCAAAGATTGTGATTTTAACCAAGTTTACGAGCACCAAAATTTACCGTTTTTCAGAAACATAAAACGTTTATAAATCGAAAGCGATCCACTTAAGAGAAAAGTCACTTAAAATTGTTATGATGGCTTCTCGCGATTTCGGCATACTGTAGGACAGTACAATCTATTGTCGCAACACACTGTATAGTAATGAATATGAGAAAAAATAAATGTGCCTGTGTGTAAGACAGGCATACAAAAATAGGCTGTTATTAAAAAAAATATTATTTTTATTGAAAAAGGTCACTATTCTGGCCGAAACGTCGTACAATAAATGGAAATCAAAACATATATGGAGCTTGATTCGGAAAGACAATCGAGTCCTGTGAACATGAAAACAACGGTATGAATTTCAAAACTTACATTATTAGTAACCCAAGTACTCCAAATGCTGCAGGAGAGTTACTGACCTGTGAATCACGCGACTGCTCTAGGTGTATTATTTTGATGACGGCGGCTCACAATCACTCAAAATAATCTACAAATGATCATGAAGACCGGCGAAGCTATAAATCATCGTTAGAAACGAGCATCTCTCCCAATTCGATTGTCCCAACGACTACCAGCAGAGAAGACGATGCTAGCGGAAAATGCTGGTGGGTATTTCTTCCGCACCGTACAAGGCTTATTTATCACAATAAACAACTAAAACTTTAAATAACCCTAAAAATTGGCATATCCAATGTTTGGAATAGTTCCCGAAAAACGACAGTAAAAGGACACCAGCTGAGACACAACCTTCGATGCTGCCCAGGAGGTCATGTCATACAATATCGACTGGACATAGACCAGAACCAGAACAGTTATTTGTATAGTCATGTACCTTTTTGTAATCACCTACAGGGAAAGCTACCATTTTTGTACCATCCTACATGGAGAACCAGTTTTTACTATCACACCATCTGTGACGTTTTGAATACAGACGACGTCCCTAGGAATCAACATAAATTTGTTTATCTGCGGATGTTCACTAATTATAATTGACTAATTAGCTATGAGTAATGAGTTGTACTCGTGACAAGAACAACATAATCTGGTGTATCCCATCAGCAAACTCCGCAGGTGCTAGTGACCTTCGGCAATCTATACAGGGAGGGCAATTATATCAAATGAATTTTATCGATCTCCTGCTGGTACACGATATGCTTGTACAAGACGTTATCAAGCATTTTAATAAGACAAACTGCTGGAATATTCAAATTATGTTGTATGTGTATAGAAGCAAGGAGCAGAATAGCGCTAGTCTTTGCAATGGCAGCAGTAGTACCTAGTATATTTAATTCAGGCGTTCTGGAAAAAATCCAATCAAGTTCCGGAGGAATTTGTAAATGGACAAGTTATTTGGTAAAAAGTGTGAGAAGTGCTACTGAATGATGAGAATACGGGTCATCAATTTTACATTCGCGAATAGTAGGGTTAGAAATCATTTTTTATTTTCAACGAATTGCGATTGTTGTACTCTTCCCATTATTGAAGCTTATAATGAATTTTTATATTCCTGATTGTTTAAATAAATTCAAGTTATAACTTCTTCGGATTCTGTTATACTTATTAAAAATGCGACGATTCGGCGATCTTAAATGTTATCTTTTGAAAATGTGAGTTTCTTGAATAGTTGGTAAAAATTATTACATTTCTGCCAGTAGGTATCATGCAAGCTATTCTAGAAACTCACATGTACCTGAAGATGGCACTTAAAATCGCCGAAACTGAATTTTTAATAAATGTTTTAAGCTGACGAATCCCAAGAATTTAAAATAGTTGTTATTAAATCTATACATAGTTTTGACATCCTTTCATCTTACCTCTAGAAATCCAAAAAATTGTTAATTGTTAATTGTTTCTGTGTTCAAGAATATTTATATCTATATCACTATCTCTACTGCTGATTCAATAGTGACTTCGTCAGCTTCCGTATCCGGTCTGAAAGGGCGTGAAAGGCACCATATGTTATTTGCTTTCCTCATCTCAACGTTATCAAACAAAAACATTGGAGCAGGTGTAGGCACGTAGCATACAGGTTACTCCTATTTTCACTAATAGTCTGTGGAAATTATACGTTGGTTCACTAGTTCTTATTATTTATCCCGATAAGACTGCCCGGACTATTGAGGCTATCCTCGCGCTCATCTAACGACTTTCCCAAAATATGAATTTTCTTTTCTGGTAATTCTACAGAACATAGCAACGAAATATTTAATGTTGCCCAAGTCAACCAGTCTTCTTTGGCATTGTTTTGTATATAAGCTTTGTTTTTGGATGTATTTTTGACTTGCTGGTGATTTTGAGTTTAATCAAAGGATCTTTCAAAATGGTCAATGTTATGTGAAAGCCCTCTTCATTAATTCACTTTTTCAACATCATGATCACTTCAAGGCAGTGCAGTGGGTTATATAGTTTGATATCAGATATTTCATATTTCACTTGCCTCAATGACTATCAGTAATTTTGTGTACCTTAGAATTCGAGTAGGCTGATTCAATCTATTCGATAAACTTTTTTTGGTCCTCAGCATGCTCTATTAACTCGCATATCGACCGAGATTCTAACGCAAGCCAAGGCACATGTGGTTACAGATTTGGAGGTGTTCGAATGGGTGTGTACGGCGCGATCCAACATAAGCCAACGGTTTCCAAAGCTGGCGCTGGCGTTTGATTGCGTACGCTCGTTGATGGGTACATCAAAGGGAGGTTTGGACAGGATTTGTTGCGGTTCTAGTATTTAGTCGTTTGTCTGCATTCGATAAGAGGAGACTAGACGCTCGACATTAGCATCGAACTCAACCCGACGCGGTCCAACTCGAAACTAAATTTAGGTGTAGACGAGCGCATTCCAATACCTTCCAACAACAAACGCCAACGTCACATGTGCTGGCACTCGTTTGCTCGGCGTGGATTTTCGGTCTGTACGCGGCTTTACAAACAAGGTGGAAGCCATCAGATGATACACACTTATAAATGACTAGATGAGTGTACACTACACACGTGTGATGTATGTCAGCTCAGGCAGCGCGATGGCGTCCTTGCTCCAAAGGAACTTGATCCATCCTGTATGGATGAATAATTTCCCAACAAGGGTTCTTCCCCAGTGACGTCTTCTCTTGCATATCTGGGGTCATTCATTATACCCACGAATGCGTGTGCGGAATTCAGATTTAAATTAAAGGAGACAAGAGCTGTGCCTCTTCATTTTATTGTTTTTGATATGTAAACGTTCGCTGAATATCAGAAATGAACGACTGCGTCGTTGTGTATCCGCCCACGATTGAACGTTGTCATTTTATTTCCCTTTTGTGTGAATACGTACGCTTCATGGTGTTTCTATAGGATTAATTAAGATGGGAATGAATTTATATCGCATACGTAAACAGAAAATCCAGTGGTGTACCTTATAGAAATGCAGGTACACGTACACCAACACATCGTCATATTAAAACCATTTTTCATAACGCTCTGAGTGACCGTCATATGACAGGACGCGTCAAATGTTATATGACCAACATGATCCAGACTGACTAGGATATGTTTGCTTTCTATCTCTGCGACGATAAACAACCGTACGTAACGTTGTTTTATGCCTTTTAGCAACCAGATGACGGAAAGCAAACAAGAAAACCACAATTTCCCGGCACCTCGAAGAAAAGGATCCGCTGATAAGAAGTCGGACAAGGACGTCCACCACATAGTTGTTTCGTAGTCACTCAGGGTAGTACTAAATACTTACCACGCTATCAGCATTGACGTACGATGCAAGAGTTGCATAAACAGATTGAGCAGGATATATTTGCTTTGCGTCTCTACGACTATATCCGTATGCAATGTTGTTTCATGCTTTTTAGAAATCATCAGTACGGTATAGACATTTGGAGACAGATGGCGGAAAACAAACAAGCGAATATGGTCCAGTGGAAACTACTGATGTGCGAAAGATGATGACACTTGGAATCAGAGCTGTCAAGTCTTTTTCGAAATATATAACGAATATCACCTCCAACAGGTATTTTCTGGTCGAAATGTCTGGTAAATTTATATAAGAAAACGTTACACCTTTATTAAAATTAAGCGTATTAGCCGATATAAAGTAGTCTTGAAACAATATGTCATTTAGGGATGGTGGGGTAAATACGTTCAAGGCTGAAACTATTACAGTTAGGATATCAATGTTTGCGATGAGGATTTGGATACACAAGGACTTGGGCGATGTGGTAGAGTTGGGGAAGCTGCTTTTATTTACACAAGATACATGTCAGTTGCCATCACTGAAAACACACGAAAATGAAATCTGGATTACATAGCTATACTGTGTTATCCTTTTACCTGATACCTACACTAACACTACCCCTTAATTCAGAGTTTGCTTTCTTCACACAGTATAAATTACAGAATCAAGCTTCTACATCTGCTTACATTTTCAACTTAGATTCATTTAAGCCTCTTGACATTATATCTGCTGTCATAGAATCTGTACACAAGTATTTCAAAACAATTGTTGACTATAAAACATCATTCCTAATAAAATTGTAACGAACTATATACCGACTGATTGTCATTATACATCACAATTGGAACTTCAACAACCTCACAGTAAAATCGTTAACATTATTTAGAAACAATGCATTTTTGCCTCTTGGGTAAGAGAGACATAGTCGGGCTCAGTAGAAAAAAGTTAAACACACTGTTGCTTCCTACTTCCCCAACAAACAGTATTCATGTCTAACTACAAAACATATCCAGAATAAGATTTCCTGTGACCTGAGCCTACCCAGTCAGCATCTACATATCGTGTTAAAATGAAGGTGTCAGATCTTTTATATACCATTCTCAAGTCAATAGCTCCTTTCTAATAGCTTAAAATCCTTTTTGAATGCGAAAAATGCTCTGAACTGTATGTAAGAAGGGCAATATATATTAAGCTTGCTATAAAATTCTGATATGAAATCATTTGTTCAGCAGGTCCTAATCTTTTACAAAGTTTAGCACCAACAGACTTTGTAGCTGAGATTGTTTTGCAGTCCTCTGTACTATATTCATCCAACAAAGCATTATTATATCGTTCCTGATCAACATACAAAACATTTTTTTTTCTCACCCTTAGACTTAAAGCATGCTGGAAGGAGCCTAAATCTTTATATTTGAACTTATTTTTTGAATGGTCAACTAAGTTTGATGTAGCGTCTTCATCATTACCAAAAACAAATATGTTATCTACATATAAAGCTACAATCAAAACCGTACATGTATAACTGTAAAGTACCGCACCCGTATTCCTTTTCTGATTTATGAACAATCTACGCCTATATTTCGAAGTGCAACCAATTGTCTTTTGGCATATTTTGTAAAAAATAATTACGGACATTCCATTAGCACTCCGGCTACTTAGAACGCTTAGGACTTTTTCCTGACATTGTTTCAACCCCAATTAACATATTAGAAATGCTACTTGTTAAATCAGTTTTTCATACCTTAGACTCTTGGAAAATCCAACGTTGACGAAATCTCACTGCACGTGTGCCTGTGCCATGTGTGATGAATATGCGTACTGACCGAGCTACTGGCATAAAGTCTGCTTAATTACCTACATGCGGCATAACACGATATCGGGTAAAATGCGAAGAGCTTAAAACCTGGGCACACAAGTTCCATACACCTGTAACCTTATAAGAGTACGCGTTACCTCCAACTTATGCGATTTATAACACTCTGATAGCAATGCATTTTGTATTCTATCACCTGATACTGCCTAGCGCCAATTGTGAATTGCCCGATGATTTGCAGACCCACATGGACATCAGAGACAGTTTCAAAGAGATTTAGTTGGTGGAGTAGTAGAAAACAAACGACAGCAATTATTTATGTACGGGGTGTGGCCATAAACTAATGGCATGCCTTAATCTCATACATGCCCATTACAAGATGTAAATGCGCCAGAAATTATTTCGTTACGAGTGCATTAGTTCATTGTCGCCTTCGGAATAGTGGTTTTATCGCTTTTACACCATTCCAGAGGCGCCTACATAGCACATGGAAGGACATTCTTGGAAGAATACTCGTATATCACGGACGGACATTTCTATGGTTTATCATGTGTAGATGCTCAAGCAAAAGTCCGAGAAAATGATGGGACAAGGGAGCGGAAAATACTTATTACAAAAGGTTACTAAGGTAACGTAAAAGGTTGTTGCTCAGTATCCACTTACTAGTAAATGCGCAATTCTTTAAATTTGATCATCCTTAAGAGTTGAACGGTGATTAAGATCAACTACATGTTCGTTGTCTTATTGTTACGGACTTGGTCCAATGGCCAATAGTAACGTGAGAATTTGGAGACTCAGTCATCTTTTCTGTTTTTGACGCTGTGTGTCACCTGAATAAGGTATTGGTCCCGGTCTTGCTAACTGTAGTCTGGTACGGAAACACATTGTACACCACTGCTTTGAATATAACGAGATCTACGTGCTCGCTGTGACATACGATACGTTATACTACTCTCTTTCATTTTGGTACTAGAGGATATCGGAGAGAATTTTGACCATTGAGCTCCAAAATTAAGATGTGCGTCCGTCATGGTATCAAAAGGAAGCGGTAGTAAAAATCTCGCAATCTTGACTTAATAGTAGACAGCAAAGACATACTTACCTTACATAATTATGTTCAATTTGGTTTAATTCTCTCCGTTCTGAGAATCTTAAAAATCTATTGTGATTTTGAGATTATAGTCATATGTTTTGCCAAAAAATTATTTCGTATTTCAGCATCCTCAGCTTGACGTTAGTGCGATAAGTGTCTATCTGCCAGAGAGTATCAAGATATCAGACCAGGATATCTAAAATTTGAGAGAAAAAATTACTAGAAGCTGTTTAACAACGAAATCACGTTCTTGAGGCCCCTTGCCGAGAGACACAAAAAATTCTGCTGGATAACTTTTTTTATTAAACGTCATAGTTGGAGTAACCACCTATATCCAAATAGTGATAAGCTATTGGTTTAAGTCTCTAAGTAATCAAAAAAGTTGTTGGGGATAAAAATACCTTCACAAAAACCACATAGGGTTATTTTGCCGTAAGAGTCAATTTACATTGACCTTTTAGTGGAAAATGCATATCGGTAAATCTAAAATAAAAGTGAAAAGTTAAAACATTATTGCTGCTTAACATCCATAATAAATTGAGTCACGAATACTCCAGCGTTTCTGCAATTTTCTAAGTGCTACTAATTTTTTTCAGAATAATGACATTTTTGACGAGTTGTCCAGGGACTTTGGATTAATCAACTGACCTCATGTTGGACTTTTTACCTTGCTAGAGGCTTAGTCGGTTCATCTCAAAAGAAATACGAAATTTTTTATACAAACCTCCTGAAGAAGCGCCGCCAATTGTACATATATTTTTTCCTTACAAACAATTAGAATAAGTCCGTGAATCCGAATGATAATACTCGTTACATCACTACTACCTATTGAACGATAATCTATTCTATCACCATAAGTAACATTCCAATGAAGATGAGCGCCATCACCGCTTATCGCAAAACGAACGTTAAGTAGGGTGGTAGTTTCGCTACGGTAACAGCCAAGAGCGAAGTGCAAGGATAATTTAATTGAAAATATTCATGGAAGACTTAACAGTCACATCTTATTAGCCCTGACGGCTTTTCATGGAACCGAAAAACGATGTTTTTCTCTGTGATGGTGACGGTATCGCTTCTTTCTAGTTAGCATGTGTGTGGTCCAAAGACGTTAAATGTAGGTAGAGTTCTATTTATTTATTCCGATGGCCTAATCAAATAGAAAACATGTTTTAAGCTCGTTAAATATAGTAGCTACCAAAGATTCGTGACTCCAGTGCGAAACAACTCCAACTTTGACGTATTGGGATTCTCGAAGGACGTTTGGCGTTTTCGGGGCGCTGACCGAGGGTGACGCGTCTGGTATCCAAATTAACAGATGTCCTCATGCTCACTTGTCGCCTTGGGGGAATGGTTTCCTTTGGAAACGGGAATCCTTACCATAAGCGAGCCTGGGCTATTCTAAAGTCAAATTGATGGCTTCGCGGAATAGGATTCAGTCAACCAAAGAGGCCAATTATAATTTGTCCATACTCCATAGTCTCCACCCATTTGATAACGCTAACGCTAGTTCCTGCGCTGCTCACCACACTAGTATAGTAACTCGGGAGAACCCGCGATGCAGGCAGTCAATCAGTCGAGGACAGCAAGTTTTGAGGGTAAATCTATGATGCATGAAATATGTATCCATATATGTATACTGCTGTCAAAAAATTATATATACCCTCCCCCAACCCCTACAGCCTCCAACCCCTGATTTTCGACCCCTACAAGCATTTTTCAGAAAATGATCAGGAACATCAAAAAACTTATTTTGGGCGGTTTTTATTATTTCCATGTTTTTGCCTCTAGTTCCGCCACCACTGGATCGAATTTCAAACACTGCAAAAAGCTTTGGCGTCCTTGGCATAGTGGTAACAGTATGTAAAAATTTAATTGACACAGACCGACAGAAATGAGTGGAATGGTTTTTAGTGATGTACATATCATCCACAAAATATCTCATTTCCGAAAAAGGTCGCGATTACAATACTTCCCCGTCAGTAGGCGTGGGAAGCAAAAAACAAATGATCTGGCATCTGGAAGACAAATAAAACTCGTATATCTTGTCATTATCACTGTATTTTGGAAAAGGCAGTGGTGGCTGAAGCACCAGAAAAAGTGTATATATCTGTATCACATTAACTAATCCGCAAAGCTCTGTCGTCTTTCAATGTATTGATGTTAGTCTTGATACTTTAAAATTCCAGAGATTTCTTCATGTTAAGTAGGAATATTCACTTCTAGTTAAACTGACTGCCTCGTTGGGGTAGTACAAAAAGCTCACTTCGTCTCTTGGCAATTCAGATTAGCATCTTTTTATTTCTTTCAATTATAGCTGCAGAGGCGGCGAGCCATTTCAGTGCAAACAGATGCGAGAGAAGCAAAAAAATCAACACGGCCGCGGCGAAAAAGGTTACAATGAGTAAGTGCATGGATGCACGGACTGCAGCAGAGGACAAAAGACTGTCGCAGAAGGTATTTTTAGCACATATTTGGCTGTGGTAGACTACTGGAAGACATTTTCGGTCGCTGAATACTGCAGTCAGCGTTGCCACATGGCATGAGAAGGTTTTTTCGAGGTGTGACATATACGAATAGAAATTGAAGGTTGTGTTTATGTTGTGACCGTAAATAAAGCAAACATTAGATTACGAATATAAGCGAAAAAAATTACTTACTGTTACAAACGTTTGAGCGCCTGTAGAAGCTAATGAGTATTGTACTTGTCCAACCGAAACAGGTGAATCAATAAAAATATGATGGTAACTAAATTAATATTGTGCACACAACGACCACATGACCTAAACGTATGTTAAAAAGATAGCTAATGTAATAGTCCCTGAAATTTGACATGATCTTGCTGATACAACCAAAATTAATATTAGAACTGTCTGGTATGGAATTAAAGTTATTGCATATAGAATGTGTCGGAGGATAAAATAATAAGTTGGTACTGAAGGTACTGCGGTAGAAAGTTAGTGTCCATCTCGAACAAAATGCGGTATACAAAAATTCAACCTCTGCAGAAGTTCTGGTGCACCGTTCGATCGTGCAAAAGCTTATGGATGAATCTCAGGCCAGCAACGGAGCATCTTATTTATAGAGACTCTGGTTTGAAACGTCGCAGTAGGATACATTCACTCACCCCCCTTTCTGGATATGCGCCGTCAATTTTATAAGTACAATATTTAAGAAATGCGTACTACAAAAAGACAGAAAAGTCCAAACCGCATTATTTATGGAGTAATCAAAGATAACCGAGTTCATTTTGCTACTATAGGGTCAAACCTTACAGCTGGAAATAGTTGAGAAGAGAAAGTTATTGTCACACCGCTGGGTGATAGTATCTAGATCTGCGAAGAGGGAACTACAGTTCAAATTTATAATTTTGGCGCATATTTCCAGATCATCGGCAAATTGTAGACTGTGTCACCTTCATTTATGAAGAGCAATAGGCCTAGTTTCGAACTTTGCGGCAGGCCAGAAGGAACAGTTAGTTTGCTGAACAGTAACCATTATAATACGGATAGATGATGGTTTAACTTATTGAAAGCCTTTCTGAAGTCCATGTAAATAACATGAACTAACATACACGTAGTGGATCTATCTTTTATGAAGGCTAGCACAAAAGTAGAAGGCTATTTCAAAAGCCTTAATACCATCTTTCAGAACCGGCAAACATTTGATACCTTCCAAACATCAGGAAAAATTTCACTTCTCAATATAGTGTTGTAAATTATCAGCATCGACTTGACCAAAACATAAGCAAAATCCTACTGATAAAACAGGTCATTTCATTTTTACCAGACGTGAGTTTATTTTGAAGCTTAGAGAGAGAGTAGCTTCGTGGCTAACTAACATTATGTCATTATCCGAGCTGCAAACGTAACATAGCAGTATTGCTTTCTGAGAATTTGTCAGACAATTGCTACCGCGTGTTTGCTTCAGTATCTCTCTTTCACCTTTTCATTTATAAAGTGAAATCTCACATATATATGTTTTGATCTTCTATCAAACTGATTATTTTTAACTGATCTGACTGCACTCTGATTGTCCACATTCAATAACACATTACCATTTTTACAAATCAGTTCTTCCATTAAACACTTCACATACAATAATTCTTTAATACATTCTGAAGCTGCTATATATTAGGATTCAGTACTTGACAACGACACTATTGGTTGCTTCCTTGAGCACCATACAATAGGTCCTCCACAATACAACATATCCAGTAGTACTCTTCCTTTTTTCCAAATCACTAGCAAAATCAGAGTCACTGTATGATATTACTTCACTTCCATCAGAGTCTTCATAAAATGTTATTCCATAGTTTTCAGTCAATCTCAAGTAGCGTAGCACTTTCTTCATATTCAGCAGCTCATGTTAAGGAAATTTTCTATTTACAGGTTGATCTCCTCCTTTATTAGTTTCCATAGGTGTTCTTACTGTTCTTGAATTCTCCATATGGAAGTTTTCTAAAATATGTCTGATATATTTAAATTGTTTGAGAACAATTCCATCGGAAACTTTTAGCATTTCTAAATTCCATTCCTAAAAAAGTAGTTGGTATGTTCATCGACAACTATTTCAAACTGTTTTCAAGGTTTTTAGTAAATCTTCAATTTCTTCTTCATCTGATCCAATCATCAACGTAAATAGCCAGTATTAGTGATCCAGTTTGATTTTTGAAAACACAATTTGCTGTTTTAGCTACTGTCAAACCATTTGATTTTCGTGGCTAACTAACATTATGTCATTATCCGAGCTGCAAACGTAACATAGCAGTATTGCTTTCTGAGAATTTGTCAGACAATTGCTACCGCGTGTTTGCTTCAGTATCTCTCTTTCACCTTTTCATTTATAAAGTGAAATCTCACATATATATGTTTTGATCTTCTATCAAACTGATTATTTTTAACTGATCTGACTGCACTCTGATTGTCCACATTCAATAACACATTACCATTTTTACAAATCAGTTCTTCCATTAAACACTTCACATACAATAATTCTTTAATACATTCTGAAGCTGCTATATATTAGGATTCAGTACTTGACAACGACACTATTGGTTGCTTCCTTGAGCACCATACAATAGGTCCTCCACAATACAACATATCCAGTAGTACTCTTCCTTTTTTCCAAATCACTAGCAAAATCAGAGTCACTGTATGATATTACTTCACTTCCATCAGAGTCTTCATAAAATGTTATTCCATAGTTTTCAGTCAATCTCAAGTAGCGTAGCACTTTCTTCATATTCAGCAGCTCATGTTAAGGAAATTTTCTATTTACAGGTTGATCTCCTCCTTTATTAGTTTCCATAGGTGTTCTTACTGTTCTTGAATTCTCCATATGGAAGTTTTCTAAAATATGTCTGATATATTTAAATTGTTTGAGAACAATTCCATCGGAAACTTTTAGCATTTCTAAATTCCATTCCTAAAAAAGTAGTTGGTATGTTCATCGACAACTATTTCAAACTGTTTTCAAGGTTTTTAGTAAATCTTCAATTTCTTCTTCATCTGATCCAATCATCAACGTAAATAGCCAGTATTAGTGATCCAGTTTGATTTTTGAAAACACAATTTGCTGTTTTAGCTACTGTCAAACCATTTGATTTTATAAAATTTCTGAATTTTATATTCCATTGTAATGAAGCCTGATTGAAGCCATACAAAGCTTTTCTTAAAAGATATACTTTGTTCTCTATAGTATATCCTTCTGGAACTTCCATGTACATCTTCTCATCTAAGTCTCCATACAGGAATGATGTTCTTACATCATATTTCTCAGCTATACCAAACATTCTTAGAGAACCAATATTCACTGCTGGACTGAACGTTTCTTTATAGTCTATTCCATAAGTTTGTTCACAACCTCGTATCACTAGTCTTGCTGTGTATTTTCCATCATCCTTTATTGTGAAAACCCATTTGCCGGATAAGATTTTCTCATTTTCCATATCATATTTATAAACATATTCCCAGTTATCATTTTTCTGTAATGATTCTTTTTCATCTATGATTGCTTTCTCCCATTTTTCTTTGTCTTCACTACTCATAGCTTCTGTATATATTAGCATCAATATTCTTCAAATCTTCTTGATAACATTATTCCTCTTCTAGGTCTTTGTTCTTCTATGCCTTCTCCTGAGCCCCCAACATTTTCAATTCGCTCATCTGATTACTAGTTTCTACTTGCTCTTCTGCATATTCATCTAATGAGCTTTCTGGGGTTTCATTTTCTTCATCTCCACTAAATTCTTCTAGTTTCACATGAGAATCACCTTTTTCTGTTATTTTTCTTTCATTAAACTCAACATCTCTCAACAGCGGTGGCCGCAGTAGTAGACTCTTCGGTCTCCTGATCAGTCGTCGTGCGCTGTGCGGGTTCGAATCCCATCCCAGGAGAAATTTTACTCTTGGCTATGGATGTTGTGATTTTCAGTAGGTGGTAGATGGTCTCCGACTGTCGAACGCGGAGGTACCACCAGGCTGATCTCGTAGGCGGAGCCAGAATGTGTGCATGTTGCATGCACACGTGTTCCCTCGCCAGAGTCCATGTGGCGTTCCCCGTTTCCCCTGTATCCACCTATAGCCCCACGGTACCCAATGGGTGTTTAGGGCCTTAGGACTTCGTGGTAGTTGGAGTATAAAAAAAAATCTCTTCTTTTTTAAATTTTTGTTTGTTCATCATCCCAAAGTCGATATCCATTCAATGTATAACCAACGAAAATGTATTGTTTACTTCTATCATCCAATGTTTTTAGTTTTCCAAGCTCTTTTGCAAGAGCTTCACTCCCAAAAATATGTAAATTGGACCGGTTAGGTCGTTCACCCATCCAGCTTTCAGCTGGTGTTACTTCCAAAGCTTCACTTTGACTTCTCTTTCATATATAAGCAAAAAATCTTACAGCTTCTCCCCAAAATGTTTTATTCATTGATGACTCAAATAGCACTGCTTTTGCCTTTTCCATTATTGTTCTATTGAGTCTCTCTGCTTTACCATTAAGTTGCGGTATATAGAGTATTGCGCAGTCAAGAGCTATCCCCTTGTTTTTACACCAAGATTTAAATTCATCATTCATGTACTCACCTCCATTATCATAGCGTATTTTGGACACTTTAAGATTGTGAGTAGCCTCCACTTCTTTCACATATGATTTTAAAAATTCTGGAATGTATATCTTTCATTATCCCATGTAACTGGATCTACATGACCACATAAATCCAGTTGCATAAGTTCAAGGGGACGAGTTGCACGTGGTCGAACAGTTTTAAATAGTTGTCTGGTTTGTTTTGCCTCAAAACAAACTTTACATGTCTTATCAAGTTTATCACACTCACTTTTACACATTTTTACACCATCGCATAAGTCTAGCAACCTTTTCACATCCTTTATGCTTAAATGTCCTAGTGTCTTATGCCACGAAACAGGGAGAGAGTCAACTGTCTCTGTTAATAGACTAATGTTTAACTGCATATGGTCCGTCTTCTTGTTTTCTTCTTTCTAATACTTTTTCTGTACTATTCCTGATTATTACCTTTTCTTTTGTGTATGTTACAATTTCTCCTTTTACTGTTACAACATTGACAGACAGCAGATTCTTACATAATTCACGAATATATAATACATTATATAGGATACAATTTTCACCTTCAATATTTCCTGTTAATAGGCTTTTCACTTTTTCTTGCTTCTTTGCCACATTGATATTTGTTACAGTTTCTTTCGTATACTCAAAAAGTCCTCTATCTTTCGACATATATGTGAAGAGCCACCTGTATCTACGATAAATTTTATTATTCCTTACTTCCTTCTCATTTTCTTTTCCCGTCATAAAAGCAACCTTTTATTGATTCAACCTTTTAATTTCTTTTTGGCGAAAAAAAATAGTATTCTGTATCATGATTTGTTTACTTACAAATGTTGCATTGTTTTCATCTTCCTTTTGTCAACATATTTTTACATGCTGTTGCAAAATGTCCAGATCCACCACAAAAGTAACATTTGTACTGCTTATTTTACTTGATTTGACAGGAACTGTTGTTTTGAACGCTACTGCATCCTCAGTTTCTTGTGTAGCGTTAAGCTGCTTTTCAACAAGGAGTCTTGCCATAAGCGTTGTTAATGTTTTTTTACTTGCAGGGGTTGATTCCCAAGCAGTTGCAAAGTAAGGTTGACAATATCTTGGACATAATCATTTCATCTTCGACTGATTGATCCACATTTCTTTGTATGCAACATTTTCAGTTTTTGAAAAATCACTTTCTTTCTGATATTTTAGATTGAAAAACTCGCACAACAGTGCACATATTCGATCTTCAGTGTCTTTCTGAAAAATACTGCATGGCTTTTTGTACATTTCTGCTGGTGGGTTACAACTCATCACATGTAACAGAATCTTTTTATCAACTGTAGTAATTATGTACTTCTGAGCTTTTGCATTTTTCTTTTCCCTGTCCTCTCCAATTGCCGATGGGTCAATTATTTGTATACCATTCACGATCTCGCACAGTCCTTGAGATTTGAAAACGATATTTATTTGAAACCACATTTCAAAGCTGTCACTGTCACTGTGTACCAGTCTTTCAATATTTGGAGTTTCTTCGTTGCTTGACGTCATTTTTGTTTTTCCGGTTTTAATTCCGTTGTCAAAGTCCTAAGTTTGCTATCACTGATTTTACGGATTTTACTGCTCCTTTTGAGTTTTTATTTCTTCTCATGCACTTGCGTGAACTAGGCGCTTAACATGTTCGGGTTCTTATTTTTAATTTTACTGTTTTTCAGAATAAAAACGACTGCACTTCCTCAATGGACTTTTACTAATTCTAAAAAAACAAGCACAACTCTCCTTAGAAACAATTGTCAATCTTACAAACCTTTCGGACACCCTAATACTCGAGCTCACTACATCGTAATTTCTTATTTTGTAACTATTCTCAACACCCTCACCCTGCAAAGGTAGCGATATTTATTGCATGAAATATTAACGAATGAATGGTATTGGGTTAGAGATAGCATTTAAGGCACCTCGTCCAGTAAACTGTCGTACAATTTAATGATGCATTTCTCAGTTTTTATGTTAACTTTTACGTAACACCATAAAAATGAAGATTTACTGCACGTCACAATGAACCTAAAGATCTATATCACAAGAATAAACGTCAGCAACGTGTAACATAAATAAAAATGTCAAATAAATCCTCATCCGCTAAAAAATTTTTGCATATGTTATTGTTCCTGGACAAATCATTGTCATTAATAAGTCATTAAAATTGAATAATAAATTATCATTAACGTTTCCGTATGCGGTATTTGTTACTTCTAACTAACGAATCTAATGTTTGAATCAATTCAAACGAGCTTGTGGGACAGCTGTGCTCCATCTTTTGTCTTTTCATGTTATTGACATCAATCCGTATACCAGCTTCATTGAAAGTATCATTCCGTTGATAACTACAGACTTTATATGTTTTGGTAGACATCGACTATACGAGGACATATTTAAAAAAAAACTCTTTTGCTTCCTAATGATACGCTCAGATTGGCGTCATATTACGGCTGGTGCATTAGCCGTCATTTTGATAAACGCATTTAAACTCGTACACTATCGATTCCTATGTAAAAAACATTGTAGGGGACTAAATTTTCTATTATTTTGCATATACAGTTTCTTATATAGCCAACAGTTCACGAGAACTGAAGAATAAACCAACATACTATGGTATTTTCTGTTACTAAACTAATAATAATCTAAGCACAAGTACCTTTTTATGTAATTTTAGAGATATGTGACTAAACGCGTTTATCAAAATGGCGGATAAAATCCCTGCTCAATAATGATGCCAATTTGGATGTATAATAAATACTACCAAACAGTATTTTAACGATATCAATAAACAAATGTCATGTCATAATCGTTGTATGAAATAAATCTGTGATATGTGTGTCCTACATGTGATTTAGGACTGGATTGTGAAAATGATCGATGGCAAAGAATGGCTACTGTGACATCTTTCTAATTATTAGAAATGTCACTGTTCTGCAACAGTTCTTTATAGAATATGTATTAACTCCTGTTTTGGAATTTTTATATTCTCATAAATAATTTTCCCTTATACGAATTCTGTACTAAAAAAACTTGCGTTTAGGGCCGTATCGTCAGTCGTTCCTACCATAACTGTAGGACGCCTGTATGATCTCCTTGATTTTCATAGTTCTCTACTGTTCCGTGTCAGCGCTCTATTTTGAGGTTATGTATATGTATAAGAAATGCATGATTACGTAAATTATATATTTGGAAGGGTGAGTAATATTGTTTTAACTTTTTGTGGAAAGAGAGGTAATGAAAATTCTTTGTATACTTTAGGAAGGTCATTATAAATAATAGCAACATTGTAGGAAAAACTGCGTTTAAAAGATGTAGACGTATGCTGGGGTATTCTAATATTATTTTCTCTGAGAGTTCTACAGTGAACATCATTATTAAATGAAATTTGTTCCCTCAAGTAAGAGGGTTTAGCCGTGAGCAGCAACTTGTGAACAAAAACTGAATAGTGATACTTGACCATGTCATTAGTTTTTAACCAGCTTAGAGCAGTATATTTCGCTGATACATGATCAAATTTGCGTAAGCCAAAGATGAAACGAATACAATTGTTTTGAATAACTTGAATAACGTTTTTAGTGAAATTATCTAAGCAAGTGTAGTACACGATATTACAATAATTTAGCATAGATATGACCAATGCTTCACACAGTTTTTTACGCAACTTAAAATTTAGTAAATACCTGTTTGCTATAAGAGTACGTAGCCGTAGGTAGGTTTTCTGGGAATTTAACATGATCAACAAACCTTAATTGTGTATAAAAAACAACACCAAGAATTTTTGCAGAATCAGAAAATTGAAAGATTTGGTTATTTATCTGAATGTTCAAGAGCTGTGTTACATTGTATGTTTTTCTTTGTGCGCAAAATAACAACATTTTAGATTTTTGTGGATAAATAGGTAGATTGTGATATGAAGAGTATTTAATTAATTTACTAACATCGTTTTGTAAAATTTGAGTAGTATTATTGACATTATCTGGGTTAAAATAATGCAAATGACTGGATATCAGAATTATCAATACCTTTGCTTAAGTCGAACGTGTATATGAGGTACAGCAGCGGCTCCAATACAGAGCCCTGTGGTACGCCAGAGGGAATTATTGTCACTGGAGACATTTCTTTGATGAAGGTAACTGTTGAAAAAACTGTCAAGATCTATGTAATTTAATTTATCAAGTAATACTTTATGATTGATGCTGTCAAAGGCTTTCGAATAGTCTATAGAGATTAACACTAGTGCCATTTTCTTATCTAAGGCACTTAAAATATTGTCCTGCAGATTGAGTAGGGCAGATGTTGTACTATAATTTTTTCTAAAGCCGGATTGAGTATCGGGAAGTATAAAGAATTTTTCTAGGTAAGCGGTCAATTGGAACTTTATTATTTTGTCTAAAATTTTGGATACAATTGGTGATAAACTGATAGGTTTGAGATCAGAATACTCAGTGGGTTTCATTTTTTTAGGAATTGGAATAATTAGAGCTTGTTTCCATGTGTTTGGAAATTAGCCTTTTTCCAAACAGTCATTAAAGATGTGGACGATGTCGGATGACGGAGAATAACTGGTAGGTAAAGCTGGATCATTGACAGGGATATATCAACATTTTCCTTCGCAGATGACGAAGGAATTCAACAATCTGTCTTGGCTGATTCAACATTTACTCGTAATAGCAAACCTCACATCAACAAAGATCATAATTCATCCATAATGTATATTTCATTCGCCTTCCTTCCATAAAAACGTGTTCTATGTATGTCATTAACTGCTCTCATAACATATTCTAAACTATCTCTCCTGCACCAAAGACATGTGTTTTATCAAGAAGGGGCCATGCCACCTTTTGAGCGCAGCCTCTCTTGAATCACTTATTCCGAGAAGCGAACGGATGTTTTGGAATGTTTGTTGAAACACATTAATCAGTTTTTTACTTTCCGATATGGCGAAGGGTGTTAGAATATTAAATTAGAAAATTATTTTTGTTTATAATAGCGCCAGCGTTCCAAACGCTCTGTTGAGTCTAAAAAAAATCGTTCTGGTTATGTTTACAGTCACGGTGCATTTTTCGAGCTGGCGCTGAAATTTGGAAGGAAAACAACATACAAATAGAATGTTGTTGATAATCTAGTGACACAGATGCCGGAAGCTTTGGATTTTGGATTAATTTTTTGTTACACTACTGCCTAATTAGTTGTGACGTGTTCATTGACATTTCAGTCCGTCGTAGGATCTCATGCTCCAAGGTAACGTCGCCATGGCATCTAGTGAGGAAGCACGTTAATAATTGGGTATACTGTCAATAAATATCACTTCATGATAAATGTTCACAATTTAAACTAAATACTGGTGATGTCATATTTGCTTTAAGCGCTTACACCAGTGGCATTCATGCAGACAAGTCTATGAGTTTAGCGACACTTAAGAACTGCTTCTTCCAGTTTTTAGCTTAGGCGTTTTGAAAAAAAATGTTCTATTTTCCAGCGGATCATATAATTTTATTAATAAATAGTAATCAAATAGACTTCTATTCAAGGAACATAACTAAACGCTCCAGGGAACACTTTCCAAGAAGGATCAACATGACTTTGAGAAGCAATTATTTATGCAAGCGTACAGTTTTTTGCTAATGTTTGAACAACCTGTATCATGAAAATGAGGAATTTCCAGAGCTTTATAAAAATGTTTTCCAACTAGTTTTGGAAATAATCTATAAGCCATCAATTGTTCTGACCAAAATTTGTCAATGCTGGATATATATATAGGTATAACAAAAAGTAGGAAAATAACGGACTAAATCCGCAAAAAGGCGGAAAGTGGATTCGAACAGAAAATGGGACAGGTAACCCGAGCGATACGTATTTCTGCTGGTTGACTTCATCAGGCCCGAAATGAATGCACATATAAAACAACAAAAGTAGATACACATGCCCACACATCCGGATACGGGTGTAACCTGAGGAAATGAAGATGGAGAGGTCTGACACGGAGAAGTAGAAAACTATGACAATCAAGGAGGCCATAAAGGCGCCCTACAATTGTAGGGACGACTGACGATACGGGCCTAAGCCGTGGGGATGCAGTGGTCGGGATGAATATCACGGCAGCAACTGATGATTTGGGCATGTCTGGGAACAACGTATGAAGTGAAACTCATTATCTTCACAAATTTGAAGATTTTGTACAATTTTTTTGAAAATGATGAAAGATATGTCTGATTTCGCGGGGTAATGTCGCATCCAAATAGCAGTCACTCTTTCTGACACAGTCCGGATCGAAAGATGATGATACTCGTGAAATGTATTGATACTTCTAAATGTAGGATCGTGTCGAACATCCCTACTGTCAAGATGTATAACCCGAGGTACCAGCGGAGCTATTTTGCGGCGTCATGGAAATAATTTTAAATTTTAATTTGCATTTTTTCAAGTGTTGTGCAACGATTTTGGGAAAAACTCCACGAATAGTCTTATGAAGCATAGTAGAGTATATTTCAACAGTTGGCGAAGCTTGTTCCACTGGGACCACTCTGGCAACCATGTCGCACCCTCACAAAATGGCCGCTGACAACCACACAAGTCACTGTATTGTCATTGAATAGCATGGAATTAAACCTTCTTCAGAGTATATGTTTTGTGACTGGGACCAAGGGTTGACAGATCCCACACATGTGTCACTCGGGGAGTCTTGAAATGCAATAATCAGCTGTATTCAAGTAATGTCTAATATAAATATAACCTAGAATGTGTACTCGTGAAAAAAGAAAAATATGGCAAATTTGTAGTTTTTTTGCAGGTTTTAGCTTTGCTGGTAGCTTTAAGGCATATATTTGGGAATTTCTTAATCGCTGTGAATATAGTGTGGATGTTTATTTAGTTACTGAACAACGAAAAATATTCAACTTTATAAATATATGGATATCAAAAAACCTGAATGGTTTTGTGGGAATATCAATCTAAGGTGCCATAATGGTTCTGATGAACGGCAAGTAAATGAATGAATGTTTGGAAACGAGCAATATCTTTTGGTAGAGCCTGTCATCAAGTAGGTGCTTAATCGCTATCTGCAAGAGGTTTATAGGGAAAAACACCCATTAGATAATCTTGAATCAGTAAAATCGCATATCAATTGAAGAAAATAATATAAACATGATTAAAAAGTCAACAATAGTAATTAAAACATGAATTTAATTCAAAAATTAAACATTTCTTTAAATTTTGACTAAATCATATGTAATTTCTTGAAATTCAATAAGCTGGTGATGTTTCAATTATAAGCTGTCATCTTATACTTTGACAGTATTTTGTTTTCAACATTCCATAGCTATTGGTTATTTGTTAATTGGAACTTGAAGCTCATTCGTTGTATTTGACGGACTGTTACCCTATAGGTGGAGATTAACGGACTGTTGATTTGACAACCTTGGTGAAATCGACCCTAAATCAGAAACCATATACCTACTTCAGTTAATGTACGGGGGTAATGACAAAGGTAAATATACTTGGAATTGTTATCACAAAAAAAGCAACATACAGACCACCTTCCAGTAATGAAAAACAGTTTATAATTGATCTTAGAAACCATTTGAATGATTGCATTCCTAATACAGATTATTGTGTCTTAAATGGTGACCTCAATGTAAGTATCTTAGATGCCAATAGCTTATCTGTACACGAGTACCTAAACATGCTTTCTGAAATCAATTTTATTTCGCTTGTAAATGCTCCAACTAGAGTCCTTAAAGAATCCAATACCTTGATTGACCACATTTTTCTTAGAAGTAGATTAGAAGAAATTGATAATTGCACTGCCGTCGTAGTAAAATCAACTATAACCGATTATTATGGTACCATACTAACTCTACCCTTAATAATAGGAGTCCTGGGATAACATATATAGGTCAAGTGATGTACATGAAGCATCTCACCAACATTATTGAAAAATATATCTCAAAGAATACTAACAAAGTTAAGATAAAACACAACGAAATTCCTAGAACAAACTGGGTAACTATTGGGCTGATCACATCAATAAATAAAAAAATGAAAAGTACAGATTATATCACGCAAATCCTACGGAAGAAGCAAAACAAGATTATTTAAACTACAAAAATAAATTTTCCAATTTAATAACTGCTACAAAACAAAAATATTATACGGAGATACTACAAAAAAGTAAATCCGATTCTAAAACGATATAGAATACCATCAACCAAATCTGTAACTCAAACAAGCCAATAACAAGAATTGAACAAATTAAAACTTATAATACTGTAATAACTGCAGATACAGATATTGCTAATGTTTTCAATAACTATTTTGTTCAAGTGGGAGAAAAATTGGCAACTAAAATAAATAAAGCTAACACCAATATTCCATCTACATAGAGTAATCATACAAAATTCATATTTCTTGAACCAGTTACATAAAATGAAACAGAATATACCATTCGCAGCCTAAAAAATAAAAAGAGTCCAGGTTTAGATAGCATACGGTCAGAGGTACTCAAAAAAATTGCACCTGAAATTAGAATACCACTAACATTTTTAACAAATTTGATAATTGAATCTGGGGTTTTCTCAGACCCTTACAAAATAGGAATAAGAACACCGATTCATAACTCTGGCGACATATCTAATACCAGCAACTATAGACCCATAACATTAATATCTAATTTGGCAAAGATAGTTCAAAAAATCCTAAATGCTAGGCTCATTAGTTTTTCATCAAAAATAAGCTTATACATGAAAATCTATTTGGATTTCAAATTTTCTTTCTTGACTTCAAAAATTCATAAATTATTAGAGCAAAGTAAATATACATTATGCATATTCTTAGACCTAGCAAAAGCGTTCGATACGGTGGATCACTCGCAACTATTAGAAACTTTATACGATGCAGGAATTAGATGGAACGCTCAAAACCTTATGAGAAGTGACCTGTTTTACAGAAAGCAATATGTTCAAATAAATGATTCCATGAGTTCAGTGACTTATGGTGTACCACAAGGGACAGTCTTAGGCACGTTATTTTTTACTGTGTATATCAGCAGCCTACTTAGCTTGAAGTGGCAAGGCACAATAATAAGTTTTGCAGATGAAACAGCGATACTTTATTCTAATAACAATTCCTCGGATAATCTTAAAGAGACTGTCGAAAATGACATTATTTTAATTTCAGATTGGTTTAAACACAAATACCTATCAGCCAATTTTCAGAAAACCATGTATATGCCGTTCACAAACCTTAAAAATGAATTACCGTCATTTACCTCTTTACAAATTAAATGTGACAATACAAGTACATTAATACATTCAGCTGATAAAAGAAAATATTTAGGTGTTCATTAGGATCCTCATTTAAAGTGGAATTTCCATGTTGATCATATAGTAAGTAATTTAAGACGATTATTATTTAAATTCAAGTATCTCACTAAATATCTAGACCATGACCACTGAATCTCGCCTAAATTATGCCATACTAGCTTGTGGTGGTACTCTCACCAACCAAATTAAGAAACTAGAAATGATCCATCCAAAAACAATTTTTGAAAATTATTTTTAAACGGCCAATTCTATATCCATCTGATATGTTATAATCCGAAGCGAGACTACTCGATCTTAGGCAACTCTTTTTTTACAATGTTTTAATCAATTTATTCAAAAATAAAATAAACCTCATTTCATTGGACCACAAATATGAAACAAGAAAGATGCTTCAGTTACCTCTCCACTAGATTTTATAATTTTTTACCAAGCCATATAAAATTCATTTCAAATAAAAAGTGATTCAAAATTGAATTAAAAAAATTCTTGTTAAGTAATAATCGACATGAAATAGAAAAACTCACTAAAATGAAAATAAATTAGTATTTGAGTATAATATTTACACTTACCTTTATGGTTATGTTATGTTTAAATTTATGTATTAACTATATTTAACTATGTTCAAAGCAAAAATTGTTATGAAAAATGTTTTCCCACGCACAACTAAATTCTTCTGTGGGATTATTTCAGTCTATTAGCGTATACGTTATATGCATATTTATTTTCAATAAACTGTAAGACTTTATACGTTGATAAACTTATTATTATTATTATAATTTTTAACATATGTGGTTTGTGGGGCGAATGCCAATATTACTAAAGTCGAATAAAATCTAATTCCAAATCATCTGCTAAGACAGACTGATAAAAAATTTAGATACCAGTTTCATTTAATTGCATTGTACTGTCACCGAGATTGTGGAACCTCCGTCTTTGGTAGGAGCAGGTCAATTTTTCTTCGCTGACACACGACACGCAAAAGAGTCGTTTATAAAACGCACTTTGCAGTGTTTGAGGTCGGATGAACATCATGATTAATACGAATGGAAGTCGCTAGCGCCCTTCTAGGAGCATGCTGACACTGTGTTTAAATAATACGAGTAGTAGGGCAAACGCTCGTTTAAGGTTACAGTTTGCTTTGCCTCCATAGTGTCACAGTGGCACCTACTCTTCATTTTTGGGATTGATAAATTAGGTTTAATACAGTATCAATACTGGTGTTCCACAGGGATTCCCTTCAGCTTCAACGTTGTTAGAAAGGGGCATCCAAAGCCTCTTACTCATCGAGAGACAAGTGTGCCTGTGCTTATTACCAGAATAAAGAGAAGCTTATTCTCTCCGATACTGATGTTTTCTGGATTTGCTAGGCAGACTCCCAACCGTTTGCTTATAATTTCAACTTGGTGCGATGTATAAATCATTCGGCTTTTTTTAAAAAAGCACGAACATCGAACAATGGATCAACAGAAATATTGCTGTCAGCTCTAATAATAACTATTCAAAATTCGAGACAACAATAGCACTTGAAACTTATTTTTCCTTGTTATATTAACAAATCTAGTATGACATGCAGCAGTACCAAATTCCACGAAAAACTAAGCACGCATCTTCTTTTTGCTCTAATAGCTGAAGAGATTATTGTAATCATGGATGGTTTTGAATTGCAGATACCGTGTTCGAATGTATGATATGTACATCATGGAAGAACATGAAACTCATTTCTACCTCTCTGAAACTCAGAAAGTACTGTTTGTTGGAGTGATAAAACTTCGACACAAACAAATGGAATTAAAAAAATTACAGAATCTTCCTAAACTTCTTATATGTACATACTACATATTTTTGTAGGCTCCTGACTCTTCGGTGTAGTTTTTTCCTAAAGCAGCATAGGAGTCGAAAAAATGTAAGCCGTTTCCGAAGTTATTTGTTCTTCTTGTCACTTGAGCTACAAATCCGGTTAAATTTTCATAAGCTAACGTATGTTGAACCTTACCTAGTACCATGTTCCATGTTGCGGGGATCAGAAGGCCAATAGGAATGGAAGTTTTCAAAAATGGAAGTTCGAATTAACGTGATTGATGCAGCTATGATAGAAGTATTATTATTATAAATGCATGAAAAGTGCTATCCTTCATTTTCATGTCTCACGAATCTTCAAAGTGAAATCGCTTATCTATAATTTGAACGAATATTTGCTTTGATCCTTTTTGTTTGAACCAAAAAGGGTCATTGACTTGGAGATCCAATACTAAATGCAGTATTAGCAACGCCACTGGTTGTGGTTCCTACGTGGTATCGGGTATCGCGCTGCATCCGACATCCAATTTTCTGCAGATTGGCTTCCCTTGAAAAAATGAGGGATAGCTGCCAAAGAAAATAGGATGGTTTAATGGAAAGACGAACGCTTAATTACACATTCAATATTCGTGACCACCGTCACATTTCTATGAGACTGGCTTTCTGTCAGATGCAACTGCAGGAAGCGGTTTGAGGCCTATCCCATACAGATGATGATTCAAAGATAGAGACACCTCGTTTGGATTGATACATGTGATACAGATTAAAATAAAGCACAGTGTATATTCTGTACGATATACGTGTTGTGGACATGCACGTTTTGATGAGAGCATAGGTCTCATCAGCAGAACTGGGCAAGCCGTAGCTACGATTAAACCTTCGACCGTTACAAGGGCGAGAATATAGAGTGGTACCAACATCCAAAGGTAAGAGCTACTGATTCACAACAGGCGGCGCCACTTATCGCCACCTTTGGATGTTGCTACTATACGGTAGTCAATGTATCGTTTGTATCAAAAATGAAAATAGTTTTTTTAAATTCTAATTTCACTCTGAACAAGACAATGTTTGATGGATGAGAGCTCGGAAACTTCAAAATCTGATGAGACGAAGGTAGTCCTTCTGGTGGACGACACTTCCTTAACGAATGAACTCAAGCACTTTTTACTCCGGCGCAACGGCGTAACTCTACACTGTATATACTAAGTGACATATAAATCCGAACACCCAGTTTAAATGGTTTTATTTTAATAAAAGTTGGTGAATGTATTTATCTTACTGTAAATAACAAGTGAAAAAATTTTCAGCCTTATCAGTTGGACATTCCGGTTTTTATACTGCTTTTTTTTAATTCACTAACGCTCTAAAAATGAATATTTCAGCCGCAGTAAAGAATCAACGTTGGCGGATTTTGGTTCTTGACATCCTTTACGATCGGTTACGATGCCTAGAGTACGGAGACCTGTACGATTTCGTCAACCTAATGAGTTTGATAGGGGCCGTATAGTGGGACTTCGGGAAGCTGGACTTCCTTTTCGGGCAATTGCAGTTAGAGTGCAAAGAAGTGTAGACACTGTGGTTAGGTGTTGTCAGGCATGGCTTCGAGAATGCCGTACGCAAAGAGCAAGGGGCACTGGACGCCGCCGTAGAACAACAGACCGTGAAGATCGCCGCCTAAGATTATCGGCCTTAAGGGACCGTTTCTCCACTACCAGGTCCATTGCAAATGAATAGTTTGCAGAACACGGAAGACCTATTGGCATGCGAAGTGTTTACCGACGAATGAGAAGTTTTGGCTTGTTTTCATACCGGCCACACTGGGTCCTCCTTTTAACTCGAGAACACTGACGTAATCGCCTTGAGTGGTGCAGACAACGGTCACTCTGGGATCAGGAATGGAACAGTATTGTCTTTAGTGACGAGTCTCGATTTTGTTTAGGCATGCACGATGGTCGTGCCAGGGTTAGAAGGCGACGTGGTGAAAGGAGGAATCCACAGTTTTTTGTTGAAAGACATGTTCATCACACTGTTGGAGTTATGGTTTGGGGTGCTATAGCTTATGGTTCCAGGTCACCTTTAATCTTCATCAGAGGTAACATGAACGCGCAGCGTTATATCCACGAAGTTCTAGGACCCCATCTTTTACCCTATCTTGACACCCTGGCAGATCCAACTTTCCAACAAGATAATGTCCGACCACATGTTGCAAGAGTCACAATAGACCTCTTTCAACATAATGATGTAACATTGTTACCATGGCCACCAAGATCTCCCGACTTATCCCCGATTGAGCACGTGTGGGATATGATGGGTAGGAGATTGCTCAATTTGCAACGGCCTCCTCAGACTCTAGAAGCATTTCGCGTGGAGTTGGTGGTTGCCTGGAATGAGATACCACAGGAGGAGATTGACCACCTGATCAGAGGCATGCCTAGGAGCGTTGGAGAATGCGTAGCACATCAGGGTGCATCCACACATTATTAAAGGTCAAAAGGCTTTAAAGCAGTGCAATCATTTTGAAATTTTTATCATTTACTTATTATGCTTCTTTAAGTACTTATACAAAATTTTATTAAAATAAAACCATTTAAACTGGGTGTTCGGATTTATATGTCACTTAGTATATATCAAAACGTAGCCCATTCAGTTGCTTCATTGGACCTGTGATGCCAAGATTGTGGAACAGCTCACGAAAAACGCTTTTTCCCAGTTTTAAAATCTAATCAGCAGTTTTTAGCAGCCGGTTATTCAATCTTTGGAAATGACAGACGCCATCGATCAGGATGGTCCAGTCTTGCATAGTATCGGGTTATCTGATGGCACCACTCTGCTAGAAAATTTAATGTTAGGATTAAAACCTATTAGCTTCTGTGACCGAGAGAAGTGCACCAACGTTTTGATATAATTGATACTCTTTAAACTACACATTCAGGACTGTGGATTAAAATTATGAATATAGACGATAGGAGAACATCCGAATTAATTAATAATTACAACCTTCTGATTGCCTACTCGTATAACAATCCTGACTCTACTAATTTCTTATATTTATCACCATTGTAATAACAATATGCTTACTTTAATGAAGACATTATAAAACAATTATCAGTTTTGACTTGACAGTTTCTGAGTTTCAACGATGATGGGCACGCACGAGTCTCAAGTCCAAGACACACTGGATTTTGGGGTTTAGCGACAGTTGCCTTTCTAATTGCAATGTTTCTAATTTCCCGTCAAAAGGTAAGTGAGGCTGTTAAATACTTCTAGCCTATGCTGTTGCTTCAGAAGGTGACCGTAAAAAATTTGCTTCATTGCCTCGAAGAGATGTATCCCTAGTTATATTATAATTGAAAAGTGTGGATATTTGTTACTTAGTCACGCCAAAATGGGTGGACGGATCTAAGGTGTCAGACGCGGAAGCTCGTAGTCGCTGGTTCAAACGAAAATTATAAGGGTATATACTGCGGAAGTTTGGGAAATCTCGAAATTGGAGATACTACAGACCAAAATATGTGAATCGACCTAAACATACCAAGTCCAAAAGTTGATAGTTTGCGAGATACGCAATACCCGTGCCAATTTTCAATCGATCTGCTCTCGCACACATCTATTGGGTAATCAGGAATCGTGACTTTCAGTGACTTTTTGAAAATATGTACTCCAGTATATTCAACCAAAAAGTGCCGATATTGTTCACTAGGTGTATTTTCAGATATTTTTATACTTTATGCTGGACAGATCAGTAAAAGATAAACATAAAGTAGGTTATCACAGTGTCAGTGACGAATATAGTTGAGGACTACTAATACGCAAATATATATATGGAGGTGCTAGTTTTACTGTCACCCGCCCTAAATACCGTTTAAATATCTTGTCTCCATTTTATTTATTAGGGCCATTATTATATAGTGCCGCGGTCTCCGGTAAGCCTTGTTCGTACATAGGCACCATTTTGAAGTCCTGTTTCTTCCAGATTCACTAGAAATATAAGTGCCGCTACTGTCTTACACGAAACACACTAACATGGTTATTTTCCATTTTCTACTCGTAAACGGCGGCGTTATACGGCATCGATCATTTCCGGCTCTTGCATTGCTGCACATTTCCCGCTGTCAAGAACGGTTACTTACGGCCACTCCGTAGCGTCGTATTGGCGAGAAGAGAAAAATAAACGCCAGCACATATCCCATAAACTCCGTGCTTTAATGCTTTCCACTTATAACTTTAAACTCCCATATTCCGTGATCGCGCACACTGGCAAAAATCACGCAAATGCAGAACGATGGCAGTTAAAACTGCTGTCATTACTGGTAATATAAACGAAAGGGGTGTGGGGTAAACGGTTGTCTCACAGCCAACAGCACGCAGATGTGAGTGCAATTTGTTAGTTACTCAGACCCAGAACTAAATTTTTACTCCGTCCTCACTACAACAGATAATCAAAGACAAACTAACATGTTCTTCTTCCAACATATACGTGAATCACATAAAATGCCCGTGTGAGGCCAATAATGCCATTTAGGTAGTGCTATAAACGAAGCTGCTTATCATTCGACTCAAAGGATTGCAAACTCGAACCTCCGCCTCGGGAGGAAATTTGATACTACGTGGTCGGTGCAAAAGGGTCAAAGGTGGTCTAGTTTCCAGGCTCACCTTTCTACCATTACTACTGCTACTTCTACTGTTACTACTAACTCTTTAGCACTACACGGTGTCGAATTCAGTCGTTGGGACGGACTTTTATTGATACTTAGATATTAGAAGATCATTTTTAGGAAGAATAAAGTTAACTAATTGGTTGTGGGTGGTTTAAAACAAAGCTAGTCCAAAAAACTCATTATTTGCAGTAATGACAAGAGGTTAACTGGATGCAGACCAGCCTTTCAACAAAAATATTCTCAGCTAAAAATCTCAAAAACTAAAAGACGCTTATTAAACAAATTGTAATCGTGGTGGAGAACCTGTATACGTAAGAGTAGCTACGGGATTACTTTTGATTTTCTGGACACCCTCTATTTATGTATCAGGAAAACGTATACATATTTCCATTTATGCTCCTATATCGCTACATTTTTTTGACCTGCCTTCTTGAAATGCTCGAAGTGGAAGATGATCATAAGCTAATATGCATGGGTCTCACGTTTAAGGAACATGTAGGTATGGGTGTTATGTGTTGGTTATCTAGAACAGAATTACTTCGCTCCAGCTTGACTGATAAACACCGACACAAATTTACCTCTCGAGTCCCCTCACATGTACCAAGACAAAGTTTTCCCTCAATTTGTCTGTACCTCGTTCCTACCTCCTTGAAAATCCCCAGTATTCATAATAAAACAGTATCACCTGTTAAGGAAGAATGTTTATAAGCAAACATACACCGAGTTAGTTGAAGTCATTTTAGCACCACAGGTTGAGCAAATTGTGTCATACTGACAGAACGAGGGGTGGTATCTGGATGTCTCATATCTTCAAAGCATCTGAGAAAATTGACAACCCACGGCCATCTGATAGTTTCTTCAGGCATGCGATGGGTACGCCATCCACCGACTGAAAATGTTTTTCAGTTCTAGTGACAAATGTACCGGGAAATGTATGGTGTGTTAAGTATGTCTAACAGGTGCGTAGAATTACCGGGGCTGGAAGTGTATTACATACTACCATCAAAATATAGCAATACAGCCTCCCTCAATTTCCTACAACCCTCACATATTAATTTTTTACGCCCAAAAGTTTTTCAAAAATCAACAGACAAACGTCAAAAAACGAGGTTTGGGCGATTTTTATATTGTTCTGATTTTGACATTTTTCTCCGCTGCCACTGGACCAATTTCCAAATACTACAAAGCTTTTGCCTTCTTGGCATATTAATAACATTGTTTAAAAATTTCATCAGAGTTACAAGCCGACACACCAACAGACAGACCGATTGAAATGAGTGACTTGGCTTTTCGTGATTTGCATGTCATATAAAATCTCATCTTTGAAATGTTTCTTGATTACAGTACTTCCTCGCTAGTACGCGTGGGAAGTACAATAAGTAATAAATAAAAAGGCCAGGAAAGTAGAAGTTGACGTTGAAGTTTTTGCTCCTCTAATTCTAGTATTACGGCTGCTATATTCCTCAGCATTAAACAAACATACCAGCTTAAATAATCAAATAGTAGAATAGACTTAAAACGAAATCAGCTACTAGTGTCTTTATGAGCAATACGAGAAACATACCCAGACATTATAAGTAACAACCTTACATTCCACTCGTATTATCATTGGCTGCTGCTTGACAGGTATTAAATTTCATTTCCCGGCCAATGATATTAACACCGCGCTTGTATTATGCGTTTATCAACATTGTTCAACTTGGCTAAGCATTTGTGCCATTTCATGGTCTTCCTCATCATTTTCTGATTATCGTCATCACATATGAATATCTTCCAAACGATGAAAAACTGATTTCATGCATATGATTCTTAATGATAGACTTCTGACATCAAAACGCAAATAAAAAATAAAATAAATAAAATTAAAATGACAGACAGCTTCGCGCCTCGAAATAAAAAAATTGCAGCATGGTGAGACGTTAAAAGCACCAAGAGAGAGAAGTGATGGAAAGGGAGAAAATTTCAACGAGCTACTCCAAAGACTATAAAATCTTCTACATCTTAAACTTAGCCTGCGGTTTTTGTGTTCTGTGTGTGTACCTTAAATATTAATATAGTTATTTTCATCCTGATACAACTTCACCCCAAACTGCAAGTAATTTAACCGATAGACAGCCAGGATGGAATTCCCAATTAGCATAGCGCAGAGGTAGGGACACGTATCGAGAGCCATTGCGGGCAATTATTATATTACGGGTCTCTACGTGACACGAATCGCATAAAGAGAATCTAGACTGGGCTTGACTTAGCACGTACTGAGGGAAGCACTAACATGAAACTAGGTTGATATATATATATAATCAGCTACTAGTGTCTTTATGAGCAATACGAGAAACATACCCAGACATTATAAGTAACAACCTTACATTCCACTCGTATTATCATTGGCTGCTGCTTGACAGGTATTAAATTTCATTTCCCGGCCAATGATGTTAACACCGCGCTTGTATTATGCGTTTATCAACATTGTTCAACTTGGCTAAGCATTTGTGCCATTTCATGGTCTTCCTCATCATTTTCTGATTATCGTCATCACATATGAATATCTTCCAAACGATGAAAAACTGATTTCATACATACGATTCTTAATGATAGACTTCTGACATCAAACGCAAATAAAAAATAAAATAAATAAAAATTAAAATGACAGACAGCTTCGTGCCTCGAAATAAAAAAATTGCAGCATGGTGAGACGTTAAAAGCACCAAGAGAGAGAAGTGATGGAAAGGGAGAAAATTTCAACGAGCTACTCCAAAGACTATAAAAGCTTCTACATCTTAAACTTAGCCTGCGGCTTTTGTGTTCTGTGTGTGTACCTTAAATATTAATATAGCTTTTTTCATCCTGATACAACTTCACCCCAAACTGCAAGTAATTTGACCGATAGACAGCCAGCATGGAATTCCCAATTAGCATAGCGCAGAGGTAGGGACACGTATCGAGAGCCATTGCGGACAATTATTGTATTACGGGTCTCTACGTGACACGAATCGCATAAAGAGAATCTAGACTGGGCTTGACTTACGTACTGAGGAAAGCACTAACATGGAACTAGGTTGATATATTATTTTCTTGTCATTTTTTTCGTACGAGTTTCCGCAAGCTCTATTTGAAGCTTTGAACACATTAAGTCTATCGATGACAGACACTTTGGCTCGCAGCGTCCAAGATACTGTGCGAAGGTAGACGAAAAATCTTACGATCTCCATCTTCCAATGGTTTGCCGAGCTGATCTTTATCCTCATTCCACACGATGAAGATGACAGAAGACCCCTACACTCCCGGCTCAAAACCGCCCCACGTTCTGCGCAATGCACATATAGGTGTCCGGCCACCTAAACGGTCGAACCATGCAGCAGCAGCAATACAAAGTATTTACAAAGCAGACCAAGAATGGCTGTCTATGCATATATGAACAGGTAGACATGGTTGAAATGAATATGTTTATTTTCCTCCACCTTCGCGGTATGGAATGAGGATAAAGATGAGCTTGGTTTGGCACTGCTAGGGATCGTTAGACATTATGCCTACTTCCGCAGAGTATTTTTAGTTTTTCAAAAGACTAAACCCACTTGTTTGCTTTCCGCCCACCTATCTTCGGGACTACAGATGTATCGTATTTACAGAGACGGAAAGGAAATCTGTCCATTTTTAACAGCTTCAAAGATCTCATTGTACCGTTGAGAAATACCATCCGATTCCCTTTTTTGGTGGAAGTTCTAAATAGATATTTCACTTTTAATTTTGGTTCAAAACTGGTGTTGTTTGCTGATATGTCCTGTTAGTATCCCGCAGTTCAAAAAATGGATCAATAAGGTATTTCATGTATTCATAGCAGTCGCGTTACCTTCAATATGCAAAACCCTGTAGACAACTCTACGGTAGTGAGAGTTAATTTTAACTACTATATCTTACAGTTTCTAAGATCTTGGTATTGTTGGAATACATTTTGGAAACATTATTCGTATTTTGCCTTTTAGTTAACATTCCAAATAGGTCACATTTTTTGCTTCTGTTGTGGCTTACCTCCTGACGCTATATAGGTGGTGTATCGGACGGTGACCGATTACACTGATAAACACAGGATTTGTGACATGAAAATTTTTGGGTGTATCTTATTTATTTTGACACCCTTAAATCAAATCTAAAAACAGAATTTTTCTATCACCCACAGATATTCGGTAGCATCTACTTTTATGAATTACAATACGTAACATCTCATATTGCTGCATTTCTCGGCGTTTATGCGATGACGCATATATATAATGTCTATTCCTGTTTATTATATGCGAGCTCTATGTCTAGAGAGTATATTGCGTTCGTTACTAGACTAAGATCGGCCGAGTTAGTTACGTTTTCTGTCTTGTTCTGAGTACTGTTAATTTTTGTTAAAACCGTGTGTTGTTTCAAGTTTATTGTGATCGAGACTAGCTTTATGGGCAATGACTAGAAATTCTGTAAGCAGTGTGAACAGGTTTTGTTATGTGTGGGGAGAGCTAACTTTTAAATCCCAAAAACGTAATTTTACTACCCTTGTGTTGAAAGCATGCAAACTTCATTTTGGAATTAAAGTTTACGACCAAGATATATGTTGTAAGCCTTGTGTCACGTTGTTAACAGGTTGGTTAAGAGGCGACAATCGTAAAATGCTCTTTGCGGTACCAATGGTTTGGAGAGAACCGAAAGACCATACTACTGCTTGCTATTTTTGCCTCACAAATATTAAGGTATTGGACCAAAATCGAAATATACTGCTAAGTATTTTAATTTACCATCAGCTTTGCGGCCCGTTAAACATAGCGATAAACTTTCTGTCCCAGTTCCACCAGAATCTTGGTTTTTGGATGGAAAGGTGGAATCCACCGATTCTGAAAGTGATGGTACAGAAAGCGTGAAAATTTCCGATCGTTTAACAGCACCGCATTTGATCAGACAGGGCGAACTTATTAACTTAGTTCGACAATTAAATCTGTCAAAATCCCAGTCAGAACTTTTAGCGACAAGATTAAAGGGATGGAATCTTCTCCACGGTGATGTTAACATTACTTTTTACCGAAAACGGCAACAATACCTCACACACTGTTTCCGTCAAAAAAGGGAGTTGGTATATTGATTGGCGCCTGTTCATTGATTCCTCTAAGCTTAGTTTAAAAGCGGTAATGGTACACAACGGTAATAAATATCCATCAGTACCTGTAGCGCTCGCAGTTCATATGAAGGAATCATATGAAAATATGCGAGTTCTGTTAGAGCATATCCGTTATAATGAATATGGATGGGCCATATGTGCAGATTTAAAGGTAATAGCCCTTCTTCTTGGAATACAACTGGGATATACCAAATGTTGTTTTCTTTGTGAATGGGACAGTCGTGCGCGAGATAGTCATTATAAACAGGAGTGGCCACTACGTCAGGTATTAACTCCGGACCCTAAAAACATTGCTTATGAACCACTAGTTGATCCCAGAAACGTGTTGCTTCCACCTTTGCATATTAGGTTGGGACTGATGAACATTTTTGTGAAAGCTATGGATCGAAATGGAAGAGAGTTTCTACATTTAAATTTTATTATTATTATAATATTATTAATATTATAATATTATTATAATATATATATATATATATATATATATATATATATATATATATATTTTCCGCCTTTTGTTGGGTACTTCGACAAAATTTAAGCAAAGATGACTCTTTATACTTTTTTTAATTCTCTCTAGCTTTCAATGGACTTTGCCATCATCATCAGGAGCTGCAATTACAATGATAACAGTAGCAACAAAGGTGTAAAATGAATTTAAATTGACTCAACTTACAGTAGTATGTGAGGATGTTGCTAATTGTTGTTTACGTATAGGATGAGGGAAACGTCCAGTAACATGGTGAGAGCTGGATAGATTGTACAATAGTCAAACTTATATAAAATATGACAAGAACAAGTTAAAAACAGATTAAAAATTATTTAAAAAATTAGAGCATTACATCGTGAAGCCACTTGATGATTGCACAAATTAGTGGTCATGGAATGATGAGTGACATGAAACCCTTTGACAGAAGGCCGAAGGATGTCAATGTCAGTATTGAAAGATGGAACGAATTGTGGGCGTGTGCCAAACGTTGCCAAATCACTTCAGATGATGAGATTTTCAGAATTTTATGTTAGAATTTTTTAAACCGACCAGAGGCAGTTGAATAAACTATATTATTATTAATGGGAATTTAAATTAACAATTATTAATAAATCGTGAGGAGAGAATTATTATATTTTGAGTGGAATGAAATTTACTGGTGGAATCGGCCAAAACACAGACTCTAATTATGGTTGTGAAGAGTTGAAATTTGGGGAGATATGTAAGTTCTCCAATTTTTTCGCAGTTTAGCAAATATGAGTAAATGACACTCAGTTGTTTAACATCTGTCTTTTTGTTGATACAGTTGTTATTCATGAAAATGTGGGACATTTCCAGGAATAAACGTTTGGAAAGGTGTTTTTCTTTATCAAGAACTTTGATACTTGTGTAATTCATAGAACGCCCTGTTGTGTTAACATGAGATGCTAGAGCGCATCTTTCAGGATGAAGCCTAGCATCGCTTTTGTGTGATGTAATCCTTCCTTTAAGAGATCTGGAGGTCTGACCTATGTATATTTGGTTGCAGTTGTTGCAATTGATGGAGTAGACTGTGTTGGTTAAGCCAAGCAGCGGGACTTTGTCTTTCATTTTTGAAAAAATGCAGTTTATAGTGAGGACGGATTTGCAAGCAATTCGAAAAATTGGAGAACTTACATATCTCCCCAAATTTCAACTCTTCACAACCATAATTAGAGTCTGTGTTTTGGCCGATTCCACCAGTAAATTTCATTCCACTCAAAATATAATAATTCTCTCCTCACGATTTATTAATAATTGTTAATTTAAATTCCCATTAATAATAATATAGTTTATTCAACTGCCTCTGGTCGGTTTAACAAATTCTAACATAAAATTCTGAAAATCTCATCATCTGAAGTGATTTGGCAACGTTTGGCACACGCCCACAATTCGTTCCATCTTTCAATACTGACATTGACATCCTTCGGCCTTCTGTCAAAGGGTTTCATGTCACTCATCATTCCATGACCACTAATTTGTGCAATCATCAAGTGGCTTCACGATGTAATGCTCTAATTTTTTAAATAATTTTTAATCTGTTTTTAACTTGTTCTTGTCATATTTTATATAAGTTTGACTATTGTACAATCTATCCAGCTCTCACCATGTTACTGGACGTTTCCCTCATCCTATACGTAAACAACAATTAGCAACATCCTCACATACTACTGTAAGTTGAGTCAATTTAAATTCATTTTACACCTTTGTTGCTACTGTTATCATTGTAATTGCAGCTCCTGATGATGATGGCAAAGTCAATTGGAAGCTAGAGAGAATTAAAAAAAGTATAAAGAGTCCTCTTTGCTTAAATTTTGTCGAAGTACCCAACAAAAGGCGGAAGCTTTAATTTTTCACCTAACTGGTCTAGACGACAATGACCACGTCTCAAGTTATATATATATATATATATATATATAATATAATATTATTATAATATTTATTAATTTATGGGTCCACAAATACGGAAAATCATGAAGCATGATGTATTTGACAGTGCTCTACTGAATTACGAGCTTGGAATGCTTTTAAATCAGATACTGTAAATGCGAAGGCGGATAATTATAAAGATATTGTGAATGATCTAACTAATGTTTATAAAGTAATGGGTTGTAACATGTCTCTATAAAAATTCACATTTTGAATTCTCGTCTCGATATTTTTCCGGAAAATTTAGATGCGGTAAGTGATAAACATGGTGAACGGTTCCACCGAGCATTTCTGCTATGGAAAAACGATATTAAGCCAAATGGAGTGTCAATTTTTTTGCTGATTATTGCTGGACATTGTTAACAGGTACTTCAAGAGCAACATATCGCCGTAAAACATCGACAACAGCATTCTGAGATTAATGTTTATTCGAGTGTTTATTAGTACTCTTACACACATATTCTTATATTTTACTAGTATCAGCAGCTAACAAAATGCCTTATTGCAAGAAAACCGTAAGTGATAGAAAAAATCGAATACTATTTCCGGCTCTTTGGATACGTTTTACATAATAACCACCTTGTTTTGTCCATGTAACAAAAAATTATTTTAATTTTGCTCATCAGTGTTATGCGCACTATTGGATATACCTGTCAGCTGCCTTTCTGTAACAGATTTGTTTCATGAGTTAAACCGCACTCATATCTTCTACGTTCGCGTAATGTCGCGTAATATATGTCACCGCTAAATCATGTCGGCTGGCAAATGTCCGGAAACGCGCCAAATACAAAATGTCAAATGAAATCAAATATATTTCCCTGGAGATATAGTAGCCTTTCAAATTTGTTCGGTCGCAAATAACAATTTTCTTTTGGGGCTGCGTTTCCACCTCCTACACGCAGGAAATCCTTTGAGAGCAGCACCGTTCCCACAAAGATTTATCGAGCTTACCGCTTGCCTACTAATATAACCTTGCGGACCACTCGGAAGACGTATAGACGGGTGGTAGTTTCAACTCTTTAGTTTGCTAGATGGATGGTCGAGCGTATTTCAGGGATTGGTGGAGTAGCGGAAAACGTTGCGGAAAATTTAGAGTTCATCGGAAAGCTTTCAGCTCGCTGAAGGTGATGAAGTTGTGTTGAGAGCCTAGAAGCTGGATATATTGAGGTTGAAAGCTCACTGAAATCAATTCGTTTTTCAATGCAGGCAAAACATCTAGTACCATGTGGGACAACTGTGTGATAAAAGGAGAAACAGGAGAAATAAAAATAATAAAAACCCAAGCATGTCATGGGCACTGCTACTGCTGATTAAGGTTGCTTCGCTCGACGTCAAGACGAAAAGACGTGATAGAGGCGTTTTGAGCACTTTAACAAATGAAAAATTCAGATGACTGACTTTGAGCAAGAAGTGATTGTAAGGATCAATTCATCTAGAACAGACTTTTAAAATCCTACCATATTTCCAATAGTTCAAGATTTATCCACCTACCAGCTAAGTACTAATAAACTGCTTTGGTCCGTATGACCAACTGAGGGTCAATCGTATACAGCGCTGTTATGCTTATTGGCAACCATCAGTATGGTCTAGATTTCAGAGTAGAACAGCGAATGAAAGCAGAGCAAACGTATCCTCCATGAGAGGTCTATGAAAATATCACAGCTTAAGTGTCACCCGTTACCATAATCTACCATTGCGAATGTGAACAGCGGTTGTGTATGACAACTGAGAAGGTATCTCAGCATTGACTGAAGAGTCATCACTATAATCACTTGGTGCCCTGGATTTCTGACAATATAGTAGTAATGGTCTACTCGTCTTTGGAAACTTATAATGCTGCTTTTGTCCGCGCTGTTTCTTGTTTATTGTTAGTCGGGACGCTCTAGGTCTTTAAATAGGAGAGCGAACCAAAGATGTTAAACTGTTCTGAACAGTTTCACTCGATGAAGTCTAATCCGCTGAATACCAAATAGCGTAATTGCCTTAAAGTTAAAAAGGTCGTGTTAATGAAACATTTCAGACGTCTTAAGTTTAGTAGAACTGGGAGACCAGATGCCTGGCGATCTGTCTTACATGCCTAAAATGAAACAAAATAGTTAGGAGTTCAGAGATGCAAAGTCTGTTGACATAAAGGTAAAAGAAAGTCACTCCACCGACCGTTCCTTAATGCAGGAGAGCTTTATGACTTCCGTTTGGGTATGTGTCATCGATTAATTTTTCTGAGCCATGTATGGGCAGCTGTCACACATGTATTCGATGATCTCAGCCTCAACAAGGTGAAACGCATGGTCCCCTGAAAAGCTCGGACATCCATTGAAACGTAGTGCGTATTCAGACACCTCTTGTCAGTAAAATGCAGTACTGTACTTTAGAAGCATTCCGTTGCACCAAATTATTTCATCCCCAAGCAGCAATTATCTTCAGTTCTTTCGTCAGAAAGAAATAATAAAAAATTCGCTTTTTAGGATAAGAGGTCATTGGTCAGTAGTATGTGCAACAGGTGCAGTGCTGAAGCCAAAACTAACCTATGAGGAATACCTGCATTAGGGTTGTGGACTGGAGAGGAGAAGCTCATCTAGATAATAAACAGTCGTTTTCCGATAACTAAAGCAAAACGTTAGAAAATAGTCCAGGCTGAATTTATTGAACAGCTTACAAGCTTAACACTTATAACTACAAATAACTTGTCGCTTGACAGACCCATCTTTCTACTTGGCAACCATTTGGTTCTTCTTGTTCTGTTACGACCAACGCTGGTTAGATTGACGTTTGTTTTTCATACTACGAGTATATTCCATAAACGAAATATCATATCCATAGGATTATCGTCATATTCACATACACTCTCTCATCCTTTTTCTAATTATATCGCCTGCTTATACAAAATCGTCAATTTATTTTATAAACTTCAGATGCGGCCTCATCAAATTCTTATAATAGCTTGTTCCCTCTGTTCGCTAACTTCGTTAGTTTCTCATAGCGTCTTCAACTGTGTTATCTAGACGTCAAGTTCTGTTTTCTCCCGAGCTTCGCCATCATAAAGTAAAACGTTAGAAAGTTGTTCGGGCGTTAATGACGGCAGAAGTTATTGAACAACTACAACAGAGGGCTTACAAAAACTGATGTCACGTGACTTACTCAATGTTTACACTCGACCAGTCCCTTTTTTCTTCTACTTCTGCTGTAGATTGTTCTAAATTTTCTATAATAGCTATCAAGAAGTACATAGAACACTACAGAATGAGAACTGTTGATTTGTACTCGCCCATAACACATGATTCATCCAGTGCAACTACTCGAGTAGCTACAGCGTTAGTGTCTTTATGATTTTTATTGGCCAGACCTCACAACTGGAACTCGAAGCCTAACATGCGCGCCATGTCAATTCATCTGTTCCGCAATTTATTCACAAATAATGAATTGCCTTTTGGTATACGTACATATACATGGTTAGAAGTATCTGTATAAAGGATGGTTACTCATACTAACAAACAGATAGACAAACCATGTGCTACTTTGATGTGGCCGAAAATGCGCGCTTCTGCGTGGCAAAAAGGACGGGTGTGGGCTGTACATTTTGTTTTACGATCAGTTTTACTACTGTATGCAATCATCTGCTCTCTGCCAAATAAGGACACGCAAAGTCTATGACAGCAAAAATAAAATGTTGCGACCTGAATTTGAAGATAGGGAAGGTCAGTTAAATGAAGGTTGTTAGTTTTGCGATCTATTCGATAATCAGAACATAATTCTCAATTTTGACAGAGTTTTCTAATGGGATGATTCGACAACTTGGTAGGCGATTATTTGTTAAGGTATGCGCTACAGATAATAAATACACTATTGAATACTTTTCAGAACAGAAACCTTTGGAGACTTTATTCCGAAATCTCTTCAAAACAAGTAAATGCTTTATTGGTCTTTGGCTTTACGAATCTCAAATGCATCCCAAAACTTCTGTCTGGAATTCTAAGAGATATTGTTACTGGAATAACACGTGGAAAATGCTAGTTTTCTCTTGAAGTTCAATCCGCTGCTATCACTTCATACCCAAGTTTTATGAATTAAGATGTGTCGATGCACCAATGTTTTAGAAATCACTGCATAAATAAAGATGATCAGGACAATTTCCATAATTATACAGTTGCAGCATGAAAGTATATAGGAAAGGATATATACTTATCCGACGAATTTTAATCACTTATGCACTGTTACGAAAGAAATTGATTTCTCAAAAAAATGTAATAAAATCCTACAGAAATCTAGATAATAAAATAATACAGTTTAACGGTTCACTTACTTATAATAAGAGCTGTTCAAAATTGATTCCATTGACTGCAATATAAGCTTGGGCGCGTCTAATACAATTTCGGCGCACTAATTCAAATACACAGTATCCAAAATTTCGTCTTCGGCATTTAAAATGCGTTGTGGGCGAACCCCACCCCCATCCACTCCACGTCTGGGGCGCAAATCTCCACTAGCACGTGCACGTAATATTTCGTGATGTGGTATGTGTCTATTTGCAAAACGGTGTGCATACAAACGAGAAGCCGCTCGCGAATCTTGCACTGCTTCTCCGTACGTTAAAACAATGTCCACTAATTTCTCATTCGTGTACACATGTGCCATTTTTATTAATAAATAACTAAAAACATAAACTCGCAAAATATTTTCTTATTTAACTTCACAAAAATCGACCGTTCTTCACTCAGATGACCCACGATACAGATTAAACCTTATTTACACGTTCTTATCGGATTGAAAAAACAAAAAATTTCATTTATTTCAGTTGTTTGATACATCATTTGCTACAATAAATTATTAATGCGTGTTCTAATATCACGACGATGAACGCAAAATATAGATATTTATTTTTGATTTTATTATTGAAACTCAGGTTTATGACTTAATTTCTGTAGGACTTCTATTACTTTTTTTGAGAAATCTTCTTTCGTAACAGTGCATATGTGGTTAAAATATGTCGGATAAGTTGTGAAACACCCTGTATAAATCCAGGTGTAGACTATAAGATTGATTTCATGTTCAGATGTCTGAAGACTAGAACCGAGGTATTTTTTACCGAAGTAGACGCGCAGGCAGAAGCCTAAATACCAGAGTACCGCGGTTGTTACGAGAAGCTTAAAAAAACCTCATGTTTAGGCTTACCCAGCATGAAACTTTGAATTTTCGGCAGCATATTTGTGAAACAATACGTGCAAAAGGATTGTTATATATGTAAGTCGTATGTGAAAGAATTTAACTATTCTCAAAATCACAATTTTGTACTATTCCCTTCAAGATTTTCATACCCCGCTGCTCAATGGTCGGAGCTGTTCGAAGCAACACAATGGCAAGCGAAATAATGGCTTGAAGTGCTTGGAGCACTTGAATGCGTCAGACAATGAGACTATGTCTACTTTTTCCCTATAGTCATACCGCCAAAGATTGGGTTTTAAAAACTCAAATTTGAACAAATTAACTATAAAAGTCTTGAGGGTGAAGCTTAATCAAAAGGTTGTATAGGAAGCGTCTGTTTTTATTTATTTATCTGAGCAAATAGCAAATAGCTTTATCATGTAAAGGTTAAGATATGGATTCCTTAGTTTCAATTTGAGTACAATTGCTTACTTGAGCAATACTCTGCGTAATGAATCGCCTCACCAAGCTAAATGCTCTATTTTCATTCCTTAAGTTTGACTCGAAGAGGAATCACTTTAGTAAGTCAGCACTACCATCAAAAACAGGGCCTCCTTTCATCTAAAGCACTTAAAGGGTTTTATTTTTATAATCCGATTAATTACTATTCGGGAAAAGCAGTAATTAATTTCCTGGCAGGTATTAATGCCCTCTAATAAACTTGTAAGCATTCCAGAGATTCGCTCACTTTGTGCTTCCCACCGCTTTTGGTATCAGGCGTCAGGGGCGCATCTTACTTGCCTCTAAGAGGTCCATCTATAGATGATCCATAGTAGATATTATTCATAAAGTTACTACTTGTAAGGCTGCACACTTGTGTGGTGTTAGCTAACTCAAGACAAAGTTGTCAAGCAGGACAAGGCATGGCTAGCAGTCCACAAAGCACCTTATCCTTAGGATTGAAGTGGACGATAGTTCTTCTGAATAAGAGGATTGATCCATATGCTCCACCCCTGATCCGTGTGCATTATGCTTATTTGACCAATGTTGCTGATAGTAAACAGAGCCATGAAAAACAGCAGCGGAACAAACAATACAAGTAATGGTAAAAATGGCATAGGGGTCGGAAACAATCTGTTTTGTCGTAACGTGCCTTTTGCCTCATGAATAACAAGGATTTTAGTGGAAATGGATCCCGTTGAGGATTCAGCCGTAGTAGAATATATATCAGCAAAAAAAGGATAGGACACTCAAGTTCATGAAACATTGTGGCTATGTTGGAGATGAAAGATATCCTGTCAAGACCATTCTTCCATCTAGACAGACGTGTAGCATTATCAGAACCTATTATGCAAGCCTAATTTTGAAACTGCTCCATCGATACCTCCTAGGTTCCTGTGGCTGCCACTACCGAGTAGGCATTGATTTGGTGCATTACCAATAAAGGAATTTTCAAGTAAGCAACAGATGGTAGCTGCGGAAGAGGAGTGTGTTTCAATAGTCGGAGAAAATTTTGCCCGGGAGGTTCTTGAAGTCCTGGATCACCGCTTAAACAAGATCATTGATTTTTTAAGGAATTATGTAGAGAAACAAAACATATAGCTCAAGTGTAGATTTATTGCAAGGCGGTCGAGGGTACAGCATAGAGACTAACCCTCTTGAATACGATATTCGGCTCTTGGAATAGATACATTCGGATGTCGATGACTCTTAAAGTTTTCAATCCAAAGGGTTATTTTCTATTTTTTCATTGCAAAAGTTCTCCCACAGTATGTATCCAATATTCTGTGACCCGTATTTTCCATTGGACCCCCTTAACCTCTTCTTCGTTGGCTGCCACCCCATACTATTAAAGGACGACCTAGCGGAGCTTTAATTACGACCTATAAAAGGTCAGCGTTATAAAAAAATGGATTCCTCTGCTGATAGAACAGCTGGATATTCGCAAAAAAGTGACTAAACGTTTCCTGGTCATAGGCCAGTAGAATCTTGCTATTTCATCATTAGAATAGCTGAAATATTCTCTAGCGAATAGGCAGCTAAGCATTTCATCTCACATGTTTTTGAACACTTTGGGTATGCACTTGTAGCTTCACTGACATAGATTTTAAGTTTTAATAAACCCTCTTTGTCAGTCGATCAGATGTAGTAGAATGATCATAGACCAGATAGGGTCGAAAACAACTTGCCAAAATACTAACTTCGCCAGAAACAATTAGAGAGAAGTAATAAGAACAAAATTAAAAAAAAATGAAGAACAGAAAAAACACAAAATACTGTTAAAAATAGTAAGAAAACGGCAGTTCCAAAAAAGAAAACTAAAAAGTCACCAAGCCCGAATTCGTCGGACATCGAAACAGAGGTAGTAACGCAAAAAAGCGACGATTCAGAAATCGCATATTGATGAGTCAGAATTCTGTGCAACATGTCATAGTGTTTTTTTATGACAAAAAAGGACCCAAATGCCACTGGCTTCAATGCATAACCTGTTTGGAATGGGAACGAAATATGGACGCAATCTGACAAATTTTACGAAGAGTGCACCGTTATCTGAAATAGCTACCAAGACAAAATCACATTAAAGGATATTTACCAGTGTACCTAAGTATATTAGCAGTAACATTATTAGGATTCTCTGTGTGGTTTTTTACTTTTTGAGTGTTTTCTTTGGAAATAAAATTTCCTTACCCAGAGATAGATGCCATATTACCCATAAGTGGACATTTATGATTATAGTATTTTTGTCGATGGTAATACGGCAACGAGAGTTTTCACGCCGCCCGATGGAGGTCAGGATGTGAGCGTTGCAGATTTGTGTTGCTATATTTCCCCGCTTTACTCCCTTTACACCCTTAGTCGAAGACTGGAAGTTTGTCTATAATATTCGTATGGGAAACCTCCTCTGCAGCTAGGTAATTACTCCAATCTACGTGATGTTAGCATGCTTCGATATTACACTTTTCTAAATATCATGGAGATACTCGTAAATGGCCGGGCTATTCCATATATCACGGAGGTATTCTCGATATTTTGGCTGTATCTTGACAATATTGTTTGCAATTAGTACACACATGCACGTCTGAAAATGTCTCATCAGGAGGGCTGCAAAATACGACAAGAATGACAGACGAACTCGTACGCATCGTGTCAGATTACATTACTTACATTACGTTGAGCAGGTAGTCTGACAGCAATATATGAAGACAGTTCAAAAATGTGTATTGCCCGTTTACCTTTTATTGGGTACCCTTAAAACACGCCTTTGTCCTGTACCGGTTCTAATTTAATGAACGTCTAATTCCAAACCGGCTTTGAATATTGTTTGATATAGGCAATGAGGATTCCAATTTCGATGGCAAACGCATTTATATTTTCTAATGAAATTCGAGGTAAATGTGTACGCTGCTTTAAGATATTGATACTGTTGCTTCCGCAGTGAAATTGCGTATTTAATATTTAATAAATCTTGAAACGAAACAGAAGTCAATATGCTCATAGAATATGCATTGTCTTGTCGCCTCTTCAATGTTAGCAGTGATGTGATTTAGTCAGATAACGGAGGAGTAGACTCATGGTTTATCCTTATATTTCACTTTTTATCTATCTCATATCTAAAAGTTCACTAGTTGAATTAAAAGTATAATAAAACTCGAAGGATGAGAGAGGGAACACAGAATGGGTGCTGTTTGAGTATCGAACTTTGGCAACATACATAACCCACTCAGCAATCTCACCAATAGAGATGTTACGAGTTTTTTTTCGGATTTTGGCAAATACAGTTCGTCACATTGTTGTACAGTCCAAGTTAAAACTACATTGTTCATTAAACATCGATGAATATGGAATCTTGTACTAAATACTCAAGTGATCAAATATCTTTCAAGCACTTAATGTAGGTACTTTTTTTATAGAGAAGGAAATCATCCCTACCTCACGCAACGGCGCATTGCCGTTAGGGCAACTCAACAATGCACTGCTACAGTGTGAGGCTCCACTCACTAAAATCTCCTCTTTTCTAGACCGTGTTCCATCTACCTTGCGGCTTCGTCTATCGTAGATGGGGTCACTTGCTAACTAGAAAAGTTGTGGCAGTACCCTATTCTGTCCTTTCATATCTTTCTTTCTGTTTCATTATGTCAATAACGAATGACTCAACGAGATTCCAGTTTCCCTCTGAGCATTGAGCATTAGTGGCAACATTATTAATTAGTAATTAATTCGTTGGTCCACCTGCCGACAGAGTCGTCACGCCATCTCCTCTGACATTTCTCCATCATTGCCGCTTTCCCAATTGTCTCCTTGGAGTGTGCATCTTCCCGGTTACGTCGTGCTGCTTCAAACTCTTCTCTGCGATTGTAGACTTGATGTAGGAACTGTCCAATTTCGTCTCGCCGAACAATTTCTATATTACAAACTTAGAGTCATAACGCGCTGTTGTTAGGTTTTCAATAACCAAGGCCGGCCGCTCTTCAAGCCATGGCGGAGAAACACCAAGTGCATACATTACAAACAAGGCGCTCTCGAAAAGTGAGTATTTTAGCATTATAAGCATATGCACGTGTAACCACATAGAGATTTACTTGTTGTTTGTGGTTGTTCACTTACATGAATGGTTTTAACATACGCTTGATATCACCCTCATTCACAATTTTAGTCAAATGATCAAATTTAATTTGAAATCGCATGAACAAGTCTCAGTTAAGTCACTGTTGTTTGATCTTATCATTTTTCGGAGATTTTAAAATACAATCATGTCTCAGGAATATTTCTAGAAACTTTTATTGATTTTTAGCAGTCAACAACCGCGACCGTTCGCTTGCTGACGAGCGCTCTACATCAGTAGTATCTACATGGGTCAGATCACTAGATTATATAGAAGTGTAGCCCTGAGCACTCGTTTTTATAAGGTCAGGTTAAACTAACTTTCACAAAAAAAATCAAATCTCACGGAAGCAAGATGGGGACACTCGAGTCTGCTGATTTGCCTCGTCCTAGTACTTACAGTGATGTTGTGAAAAATTCACCAAAGCCTAAACTGGTCTCTTCTGTGCTTTTGGTGAAAGCAGAAGGCGAGCAGGTTGTTGATTCCAAAGATATTCTGCAAGAGGTCTCTTCTTCTGTCAAACCTGGTGACCTGAATGTTTGTGTAAATGGTACAAAACTGATCAAAAATGGATTTGCTGTTCATTGCAAAGACGATGAATCCCTAGCTGCCCTCAAAACTGGTTTGAGTGGTAAATTGGGTTCCAAATATTCCTTTTCTGAAGCTAAAAAGCTCAATCCACGGATGTTAATTAAGAACGTAAATCTGAATGGAATCAACACCCCTGAGGATATCTTGGATAGCATCGTTTCCTTGAATAGTTCTCTAAATATTCCTAAACACGATATTAAATACGTAACCAAGCTGAAGCATTTCAACAGCGTTAATGTCGTCGTTGAGGTGACACCAGCCCTTCGTAAATCGCTTCTTCAGGAGGGGTACTTGTTCATTGGGTGGAAGAAGTCAGAAGTCTGTGATCACGTACGTGTTATGAAGTGTTTCATGTGCTGCGCATTTGGCCATATTAGTAGTAATTGCAAATATGATTTAGTGTGTTCTAAGTGTACGGGAAGTCATAACATTAAAGATTGTGTATCAAACACGCTTCAGTGCATAAACTGTCTGAACTATAATAAGCGTAATAAAAATAAATTACCCACAGACCATCCCACCAATTTCAGAAATTGTCCTATATACATAAACCATGTAAATAATCTCAAAAATATGATTCAATATGAGTAATAAGGGATTAATGAATGTATGTCATTTAAACGTTCGCTCCTTGCTGCCTTCTTTGGATGATTTTTTTGCAATAACGCGTGATAAATATGATATTATTGCAATTAGTGAATCATGGTTAAACGATTGCATTGATGATGGTGCAGTATCAATGAATGGCTACAGTTTATTCCGGAAAGATCGTGGAGCTAGGGGTGGAGGTGTTGCTTTATATGCTAGGTCATATCTCAATTGTACTTTAGTAGATACGAACCCTATCGACTCGGGTGCGTTGGAAATACTTTGTTGTCAATTCATTATATCTAGTAGCGGATATCTGATAATGCTCATTTATCGCCCTCCTAATTGCTCTATAAATAAACGATAGCATTACCATTTTGGATAAGCTCCTATCATTTTTCAGCCCTCAGCACGACAATATCATAGTATTAGGTGATATGAATGTTGATCTGCTCAACCCAAGTAACCCACTTAGTGCATGTTTTGATTGTTACAGCTTTGCGCAGGTCATTGACGAGCCTACTAGGGTAACCCAATTGAGATCTACTCTCATTGATCCAATTTTCGTCAATAACTCGGACACTGTTTCAAAAGCTGGTGCAGTTAATGCAGATATTATTTATGACCATAAGTTGGTTTTTTGCGAATTCCGTGTTGTAATTAAGAAACCCCTACCGCGATTGATCACTTATAGAGATCTTAAAAACATTGACATAGTCAGCTTTAAGACTGATTTAACTCGAATGAATTTGGATAGAATTTTTTATGTCAAAGATATAGAACAAAAAGTATGTATTTTAACGGAATCACCCACTATTTTATTTGATGCTTATGCGCCTGTCAGAGTTGCTCGCGTCAATAAAAGAGCCGCACCCTGGTTAACAGCTACACTAAAACTTATACTTAAACAGAGGGATACTGCCTTAATAACTTTCAGACGTACACCCAATCAAGAAAACTGGATTTACTACAAGGAACTAAGAAATTATGCTCTAGCGTCAATAAGGAGGGAAAAAAAGGCTTTCCTATCACACATTGATAACTTGAATACGCAGCAAGCTTGGAAAACCCGTGAAGATATGAGTATCTGTCGACGGAAAAAAACTGAAATTCCAGATGACCTACTCGAACCAGACTCTCTGAATGATTACTTTTTATTGAACTCACAGGCTGCTAATATGAACTCGAGGCTAATTGAGTCTACAATTCATAAATATGATAATAGCTCCTTCTGCACTAATGTTCCTTCATTTACTTTTCGCTACGTTGACCAGTATGAAGTGCTGGATGTTTTAACTTCTATCAAGTCAGAAACATCGGGTTGTGATGGACTTAGTCGTTAAATGATACATCTCTGCTTACCAGAAATTTTGAATCACATTACTCATATTATAAATGTTTCCTTAGAGACAGGGATTTTCCCAAGCTGCTGGAAGGAAGCTATCGTTTTGCCTTTGGCGAAGATAAACAGCCCCTCTGAGTATTCTCACCTACGGCTCATCAGCATGTTGTGCTTTTTGTCGAAGGTTTTAGAGAAAATTGTCTACATACAGCTGGCCCACTATTTTGAATAAAACAATATGATTCCTCAATATCTGTCTGGTTTCCGTACAGGGCAGAGCACAACAACCGGTTTATTAAACATTACGGATGATATCATCAAAAATGTAGATGATCAGATAGGAACAGCTCTGATTCTGCTAGACTTCTCTAAGGCCTTTGATATGGTACATCATGGTATTCTCTTGAGTAAGCTCAAATTTTATGGTCTCTCTGACAAGCCACTACGTTTCTTCGATTCGTATTTGCGCAATCGTACCCAGAAGGTGAACACACGTAAGGGATTTTCTTCGGCAAAGAGTGTGGCATCTGGCGTACCTCAAGGCTCTGTGCTGGGTCCATTACTCTATTTAGTTTATACTTTTGATCTACATACTTGCCTTCAGCATTGTAATATTCAAACGTATGCAGATGACACGCAGCTAACTCTGTCTTTTGATTCTTCGGACATGCATGAAGCATCATATAAATTGAACTTGGATCTAGTTAACATTGATGAGTACTGCAACAGACATTTTTTGAAGATCAATGCTTCAAAATGCTCTACTATGCTATTTGGCCCAAAACAGTTAGTACAACGGTTAGATGGCACAATTGTTCCTAGTCTTACCGAAACCCATATTCCTATAGTAGACCATGCGAAGTATTTAGGGACCACCATGGATTCAGATTTGAGGTTTAAACAACATGTTACGCATTTATCTCGCTTAACATACATGCGTTTGAAGTTATTATACACCAATCGCCATATTCTGAATTTCAAGACTCGCAAAAAACTGGATGAGACTCTGGTTCTATCGTCAATAAATTATTCAATTGCTGTTTACTTTCCTTGTCTTGATTACGTAACTAGATATCGAGTACAAAAAATTCAAAATAGCTGCTGTAGGTTCGTTTGTGGTCTGCGAAAGTTTAGCCATGTGTCCAAGAAGATCAATGAGCTTAGATGGTTGAGGGTTGACCAGCTTTTCACATATAACTTACTAATTTTAGTACAACGAATAAAAATCAATAGGCTACCTACTTATCTACTAAAAAGGCTGGTTCCACGTGGGGATCTCAATTACAGGAATCTGAGACATAACTCTGACTTCCATATACCTAGTTATAGGAGCAACATTTTCCATCGCAGCTTCACCTACAACGCTGTCAAGGTGTATAATAGTCTTAATGACAATTACAAAAAGATGGGAATACCTGCATTCTAGAGAGCCCTTAAGAACCACCTTCTGGGGTCTGCTAGCCAAGCTGGCTGATATATATTTTTTTGTCATTATTGTTTTTTTTTTGTTAGAGCGGACTATGTGGAATAGATGTACAACATACTAAGAATAATCTATTTAAGCTTAAGTATTGTATATATTATTTAGTCGATTGCTATTAATTGTTATGTTTTTCCTTTTGTATGTGTTCCTGCGCTGTGAGGTTAAGTGGTAGAGTAGCCAGCTGGCTAAACTTCGCCTTGCAGTGTGGAGGGATTAATAAAGACATTATTATTGTTATTATTAAATACATCCCCGTAGAGATACAGCCATTGACGAATTGACACTGAATACTAAATTAGGGTAATTTAGTATGAATATGCTCTGAGACAGTTTAAAAAATTCAAGACAGAAAGATCAAAAAGATATGATCGAAACATAAACTATCTCATCTATACCATCAACATAAACAGGCACCGCTTACAACAAAGTTTATAATAGACTAATGAAGTTGGAAGAACCACCTCAAAAGACGTTCATGTCGTAGGTTGCCATATAAGTTAAACAGTTCCCATCATTTTGTTGAATCCCGTCTTCCAACTCAACAAGATTACGTTAAAATCCTACTACATAGTCCTGTTGCTTCCTGATTATAAAATTTTAATGTGGATGCAGCACTAATTGGACTTTTCACTAATGTAGCCATAAGTAAGCGGCAACAAACAGAAAACGAGCAGAGTTGTAAATTGTGTACACGGCTCTATTAACGAGGGTGCTTTAATGCTCGCCTCTGAATTAATTACTACATCTCTCAGATAACAGCTAATCCGATTAGTTAAAAAAGCATCTCGCTGACTTGAAAGTATTCATTACGACGTCCATCCCGTTTCAAAGAAATACGGTTGAGTATGTTTTCTTGCTAATAGACAGTATTTAGCCAAAAAAGGTAAGAGTTTATAATATAACATTCGAATCCACCTATGCAGGGACTTATAGAAGTACCTTAGAAAATGTCAGGGTGTACTCTTTGCTTGCAAGAGGTAGGGTCTGGATTTTCTAGGATTGTTTTCTTTCTTTAGGCATTTTCGTAATACTTCTAGCTGATTTGTTGACGTTTAACATGTATAGACGTATGGCTAAAGACCTAACTGAAATGATGTAATGAAAACATCTTACTAAGACCACAATTGTCATAGCCATCTAGACTGCCAGATTCAAACCCGTTGATTTCTCCTTCTCACAAGAACAAACCAGTGAGGAAGTATATTGTAGTTGCGAAAAATTCAGAAAACGTTTATAGCCGGCATATGTCATATACATCATGAAAAGCCATGCCACCCGTTACCGTCGCTCTATCGGTAAACTCTTGTTCTGATTGTCGGTCTCTCTGTCAGCTATTCCTTGGCAGGTCCTAAGCTGCGTGTGATTTTTAAAAATCAATAAAATAGCGGTCGAGCTAGGTGTAAAACATGAAAAAAAATCGAAAAGGTACAAACGTTTTTGGTGCTGGAATATTAATATGCTTTCAACTCCAGTAATTATACGCACCTATTAGACATATTTCATCGAGGTTTGACCGATGTCTCACAGATGGGTGGCTGGCGATTGGAGGACTGGCCAGGTTGGTCAAAGCAGATCATTTTCGCAAATAAAATTGTGTGTAAAAAATTGAGGATTAGGGGTTGCAGGGGGTGGTGGAGGGTAGATGTCAATCTCAATCCCCAACCTCAGAGATTCTACGCACGTTAATACATATCTCAAACATCATGAAGTTTAGCCAGCTGGCTACTCTACCACTTAACCTCACATATGATTTTGGTAATTCCTTAAGCGATACTGTCTGTCAACACATAAATTTTTAATTAACTTTTTGGCAGTAAGCTTCTAAAAGACCTATTTTTTTGGCAAGCGCACCGCTGCCCTGCGTAGTCGTAGCATCTTATCACAGAATATAATGACATTATAAAACGTGATGAACCACGTTAACCTTTAATGTTTAAAATGTTATGCTAAGTCCTTTTGCAACAAATTATTTCAAACTTTCGGTGCCATGCACTTTCATTGTCTATGGGCTAAGTGCCCCACGATGCGACGTGTTGAATCCTTGTGGATGAATCTCCGCGCCGACCATGTGTACACTAAACTTTTTTTAGCTTGCATTAAAGCGCGTATTACACGTCCGTATAACTGATATATTAAAATGATGAGCAGGTCACCCAACTATATGACCTCGTTAATGTTAAATGAACGTATTTCTTTTTTAAGAAGATCCTAGAGGCTGCTGCTGCTTTTGATAACCCGGCATGAAAGCGACATAATGTAACTTCCAGTGATACCCTGAGGAAAGGAAGGTAATGAGAAGTTTTTCCACAGACATAGGCAGAGGAATAGTTTATAATGAGTCGTAGTTGAAGGATTACTTATGATTATGATATAGAGACACAACGAACATTGTCGGAGTTTTTAAGTAAGACATCTGTGATTTCATACTTTATTAAATAAAATCAGATAAAAAAGTGTTGACGTCTGAAACAGCTATTTCACTCCTAAGATATAGGCTGTGATATGATCAAGTGGGTTTATTAGGATAGGCTAAATAAAATCATGCATGAAGACGATACGAAATTAATACTTAATGTTTCTCTCTGTTTCCTGTTTGTAATTCTGGACAAATGCACTGTGTATATGTATCCGAGCCTGACATCTTCATTCTTCGCCGGCTATGAAAATCCTTTTCCCCTGGCATAAGGCCAGCGGAAGATAGTGTTGATTTGGCAAACATTGAAATTATGGACACACGATTTGAATCACTTTCTTAGGCTCTGAAATGCTTACTTCTATGGAAATCCTCACAGGTGGCCCTGTAATGTAACATAATATGATTGAATAAAAAGTAATGTGTTTATTTTTTTTTAATAATCAATGATAACTTTCGTAGCACTGGTATTATTTACTAGAGCGAAGGGTGCAAAAAATAGAAGATATTCTTCATTCCACGAAGTATGCTCATATTCGCCGAAAACTAGTGAACGTCTATTCGTCATTTCACACCTGGAATACCATATATGTATTGTGACCGTATCTGATTATTTATACTAGATAAATATTTCCTTGGTAGGTTGTTACAATTGTTATGTCGTCGGATGTCGTTGACCTCCTCTCAGCTATTGAGGTAACACAGTCATCGCGTGGATGTTCACCCGGCATTGGATGACCAGCACCTATATAGAAATGTCTCTCATTCTAAGCCTTAACGCATATAGATCAGCTCCATTCTGTTTTCGTGTTTCGCAGTGCACACGCCGAGGAGTCAACACGAACCGAGGACAGTGAGATCGCACGCGACACAGGCGACACGCGACCAAACGACACGCGCGCGACCGAGACGCGACCGATGCGCGGAGAGAACGCGAGAGTGACGTCCACCCAACAGGCAAAGCCTAAACCGGGCGGACGAAAAACTCTTACTTAATTTCCACTCGTTGGAAATTGAGTAAAATCGGGACATAGCGAAAAGGACGCAACAAACCAACAAAGTGTAGTGGAGAGAAGTGAAGTGCAGCGAGCCCTAAAAAGGCACCAGCGCAAAAGAAACACAATTTCCAGTGTGCGGCCACAACTGGAAATTGTGCAAAAGTCGAACTTTGAGAAGTCGATGGTGGTAATCGAACGTATCCCGCCTAAACAGTGGCAAAGATGTTGGACGACGAGGAAGACATCTATTCCTCAGCCAGCGAAGACGAGGAGGTTGCCCAACATGCGGGGCATCTCAAGAAAATGAGAAATGAGAACAAGGACCTGAAGAAACAGATAGCTGAGCTATCTTGTCAGCTGACGGACTTAAGGTGTCAGCAAATTGAAGAGAGAAGGTCGAGCGCCGAAGAGCGCGAAAGAACTGCCAAGCTCATTGAGCAAATGGCGCGAGACAGGGCATCGAGGTTGATGCCCCCAAAAACAAGAAGAAAATGAAAGAAAACCAAAAGAGGAGGCTCAGCACCTCATCAGAAGATGGAAAGAAGGAAGATGCCCCCAAGAAAAAGGCACCTCGTCACAACCCGGCCACTACATCTGCAACTAAAATACCTGCAGAATTGCAAGAGATGAACCAGTCCTCCACCCCCACTCCTCCGCAGACGGAGGTAAGCAAGAAAAATGAGAAGAGGCCACCGCCGTGCTATATCCATAGGGAAGAACAGTGGAAGGAAGTAGTGAGCAAGAAGATGCTCACAATTGAGAAGCCTGCACGGTTAACCGGAGCAGGTATCAAGGTCCAACCAAAGGACAGTGAGGACTACAGAAAGATTAGAAAGACCTTGGAAGATGCTAAGTTAGAGCACCATGCATACTCCCTTCCAGAAGACAAGCCTCAGGGAGTGGTCTTAAGGAGGATGCCAATAATCACCACCTGCCAAGAGATCGGAGAAGACTTGGTAAGGCAAGGTTTCCACCCAAAGAGGGTGAGCAGAATGATCAGTAGGAGCACTGGCAAAGCGATACCGCTAATCAAAGTAGAACTCCCGAAGGAAGAGACGGGGATCAACAAGATAAATGCTGTTTGTCACATGGTGATCCAAGTGGAGGCATTAAGAAAGAGGAATGGACCAGGTCAGTGCTACCGATGCCAGCAGTTTGGCCACAGCCAAATGAACTGCACGGCAGAGCCGCGCTGTGTTAGATGCGCAGGAAAGCATAGAGCGGCGGACTGTGAGGTCCCTAATGAAACGTCCGCGAAGTGCACCAACTGCGGGGGAGAGCATTCCGCAAACTTTGGGGGGTGCCCAAAGAGGCCGAGTGCAGGGCCAAGAGATAAGAAGACGGCAGCAACGGGCACAGCGCGAGCAGCGCCAGCACCCAAAACCATAACTAGGCCTAGTCCAGTACAGGAGGGCCGTAGTTATGCGACACCTAAAGGGGTCCAAGCCGCTGAGGCCAGCAGTGCCAAAAACAGCGACGTCCAGGAGCTGACAGACTTTGCCACCAAGTACGCATCTCAAATGATGTCGCTGGTGATGAAAAATCCGGCTGCCAAGAAAGCGTATTTCGCTCATCTGGAGCGAAAATACGCCTAAAAAGGATAGCACTGACCGAAACTCCAAATGGGCACTCCAATAACCATTGCTAATAGGGGCCTGAAGATATTGAGTTGGAACGTTCACAGCGTCTCCAACAAGATATATGAGATAGGCGAAGTCCTAACAAGAGGGAACTATGATGTAATGGCACTACAAGAAACGTGGCTCTCTGGGAAAATCCCACACTGGACGATACAGGGATACACGACATATAGAAAGGACCGGAACAGAACCGGATGTGGGGTGCTGCTTGCTGTCAAGACTAGCATTACCCACTGGGAACTGGGACTGCCAGAACTGAGATCTGCAGAGGCCGTAGGAGTGACGTTACGCAAAACTGACCATGGCCCTCTGAACATCGTATCGATCTACGTACCACCTACATCGACGATTCATCTGGAAGATGTCACCTGTATCACTGCACTGAGAAATAGTACCGTGATCGCAGGTGATCTAAATGCGAAGTCCACCATTTGGGGCTCAAGAAATAGAAACAGTCATGGCACTGTTCTCGAAAGACTAATGTATGAACCTGGATACACCATGATAGGTCCTGATGAACCCACAATATACCCCAGCAACGGAGGAAGACCAGACGTCATAGATATGGCGATTCTGAAAGAAATTGACCTGCGCACGACCATCGGCTCCTTACAAGAGGGAAGTTCTGACCACAACCCCATCTTTCTTCATTTGGGAAATGGGAGAACACCTGTGGAACAAAGAACAGTGAAGAGAGTGGATTGGCAGCAAATTAGAATCAGACTGCACTATTCACTAGGACCACTACTTCAGATTGACAGCCCTGAAGACATAGAGGAAGCGGTCACGGACAAGAAATCGAAGATTACCTCAAACCAAAATAAAGATGACGACCACCAGAATGGAGAGAGGCTGGAGAAGAGACGAAGAAGTTGAGGTCGACTGGAAGGACTCCAGCACATACCTTGGAGTCAAGATGGACCAAAAACTCACTTGGAAGAACCATGTCGAGGGACAGGTGCAGCAAGTGAAGATGGCACGCTCCAAACTAAGACCTTTAATAGGCAGTAGAAGCAAAGTGTCCTCAAAGAATAAGACCATCATGATTCAGATGGTGCTGCTCCAAATCATGACTTACGCAGCAGTAGCTTGGGGCTACGTTTCCAAAACGTTGAAGAAGAGGCTTCATGCTCAACAAACCATAGCACTCTTGAGGCGGTGGACGCACCGTGGTATGTACCTAACAGAGTGCTATATGACGAACTACGGCAGGTACCGGTCGTAATCCAGATGAGAGAGAGGGCCCGAAAGTTCTTTGAAAAGATCGAAAGACATCGAAATGTGCTGATTAAAGACGCCTTGGATTACGACCCAAGAACAATAAGGCGTCATAAAAGACCGAAAAGCCAGCTTCAACAAGAGGAAAGTTGGCCCTAGCAGCTGATGAGGCCAAAGAAAAGGGGAGAAGACCGACAATGGTTGTACACCCAAGAGAGGAAAGAACAGCCCGTGTACAACGGGTGGACAAGAAGAACCCTTGGATTGAGGTGGCCAGAGTCAAGCACGGACTCGATGCTAACCTCAGGAGACGAAGACAAACAGCAAATGACTAGTCAGACTGTCGACGACTGACTAACTGACTCCAGTCGACGAGGAAAGAGCGAAAGCTCATCAACCTTAATGCGGGGCTTAGGTCAAAGCCCCCAGCGCAGTACCCCCAAGAAAGAGGCCGTCCATAAAAGTCGAGAACCGACAGTTGGATGAAACGTCCACCACGTGCTTCCGCGACGAGTACGCGATCGAGTCAATTTCGGGAAAAAGGGGCAAAATTGTGGAAGGGGTAGCTCGCTCGGCAGCACACACTCGGGGAATGCGCAGCGGCCTGAACCACGCAGCGCAACGCCAGGCCTTCGGGCGGGAGAGGAGGGAGGAGCAGATTGCTCTTCCCCCCACTCCTCAAGGGTTTGAGGTTGCCTGGAAGAGGGGTGGTGGAGGGACCGCTCAGGGTAGGAGGGTGTGTGTGTCTGTGTAAGCCTTAAGGGCAAATGTATGGGGGAATGTATGTGTGGAATATGCCTAGTGGGTGCATATAACTAGGGCTTGCAATTCATAAGTATAATACCGCCATTAAATTGCAATTTACCCTCCTCCACCTTCCTACAACCCCCATACCCCCAATTTTTTGCCCCTCAAAAAATTCAAAAAAAATGAATAGGAGGCTCTAAAACGTCAAAAAGCGAGAATTTAAATCAGACGCGTCACATTTCGATCGCGCGGCAACGCAACGCCTTTGTGCATAAAACCTTGTGTGGTTCAGCAATGTTGCCAGATGGTCGATACAATCGGTAGAGCACGGGAAGGTTTCTAAATCGCAGCGGCACAAAATGGGTGAGAACTATGGAGTAATTGTATTGGCCTGTTTGACTAACTTGATATATCTGATTTCTTCTGTTATACATGTTCGTAGCTGATTTTTTTCTCAGACAGCTTAAACATATTTCTTTGTGAACTTATGACTGCGTTAGGTGGGAAGTGCAGAGTCAACTTACCTGAATACGAGTCCGTCAAAAAAACTCAAATATTGAAACCAATTTTTATATAGAAGAAAAGGTATCTAATACATATCTCAAGACAGACAAATCATGTAAGATTAAATTATTCTTCTTCCACATGAGACAAACAATCTCCTTATCTATGTATTAGCTGTGTTGTTCCTCCTAAATGCACTTTTGCTTGCACTCCAGGGGAACCAGATTTTTCGATTTGGAAAATAGTACTTTTATTGAAATAAGGATTTTAGGACCATTGCTGATAAAAATCTTTATTGTTATTCTTGAACGTAATTCATTTCCTAGTAATACCGCTACTGTTTTTAGATACCATTTTTACACATTCTCAGACATGCAATTTGAATTACAGAATTCAAGGATCAAGCTTTTGCTTTTTTTTTGAGTATTAATTTCTTTTTCTAACGTGCACCGTGCTGAAGTGGCACACGGACCCAGATGCAGCTCAGACTAGTTTACCTCGCCTTTAAACTTTAATGAACAGTAATAGATATGGCAAGAGAAACATAAAGAGTCTGCAATGTCGTAATAATAATATTCTTGGTAGCGTTTGGCCAAGCTGCGGAAGGAAGTGTGTCATAGGCCCACGAGGGCAGATGCATACAGATGTTCAAGTCAAATATCAACGGATTCTGGACTACGGACTGAATGAATATAGTGGCCTCAGAGCTTATCTTACGTCTTTGTTCTGATTTTATGTTGCGATATATGAGTAATATCCAATATTGTTGTGTTGCTCCTCCTATGTTTCAAGAAGGTACATATAAATTTTTGGCCAATTTAAAAGCTCGATTTTTGGAATTCTTTTTTCTTCATGACGATTTAGAAATGTCAGTGAATGTCTACCCAACGAACGTATAGTGGAGTGCAGATCTTGGAGAAGCTGTATTTAGCAATTGTATTTAATAAAGATTTATGTTATTTTTGTCCAAATTCGACCGATGAACCTTAGGACTTTAAAACTGTTTCCTATCGGTACTCCACCATCAGATTTTGTATCCGTACTCCGTGCGGGCACATTGCCCGTTAGAAATGCGTCACTATTAAGGCTAGATCAGCTTAAAAATGCATAAACGTATTCTGAAAATCCAAAATATGCCTTAAACATTTTCCCCTCGTACTTAAAGTGTGGTCCCAGCATTTTCTTCTCATTCCATAAAATCTGTCTTTGCGAGTGAAACTGGCGATAAAATGTCAGCGAAAAGGCGGTTTATGTGACAGCGGACGCGTACGGCGAAAGAAACGCGTAAACATCTGTTCGTATTAGTACTAATTAAAAGTGTTCATAAAGAATAACAAACTGTTATTGGAGTTAATTCCGTTTTTATGGCTTCATCTCACCCGGCCGAGGTATTCATAAAATGCCAACTCCAGCCGTGCTTTTGTCAGGATTATTGAGGTGGAACATCGCCAGTGTTACAAAAAGTATACAGATTACGGCAAGTGAGGATACTTGCAGAGAAGCCTTCCATGTTTAGACTTCCTAAGGGGTAATTTAACATCTAAAACTCATCTTGTAGTTTTCATTTTAATAGCTCTCCATGTTTTCTGACTGCTAACTGAAATCACATATACGGGTAAATGTAGGCTTGAGTTTGAGTTGAGTTAAGAGTCTGAAACATTAGTAATAACTGAAGCGTACATATGTGAATTCATTTAATGATTGGAAAACACATCGGGAATTCTCAAGGACGTGTAGTAGAGGTAACTGTTCTTGGATTTAGTAGTGGTTTTGCCTAGAGCAACGTTGTGGCAGCTACTGATCGAAATTCGTATTTATTAGTTGATTTGACTAATATTATCGATTCGTCCGAAAAAATGTAACCAAAGAATCCTATCACTCCATAAAATACGAGTACTTGAATAATAAATGTATCATCCGAAATTTTCTACTATGTGTAACACTGCTTTCCATGTATTAACGGCCTCTGTCAGAGATTTTTTTCTCATTTATCAAACATATATTCACAACAATTTTGCATACAGGATCGATGCATCGATCGATTGCTCGTTAGAAAATTACTAAAATTTGTGATTACGCTAAAATTGATGGGAGCAATTCATCTTCAGTATTTCCAATTCAATAGCATATCCTTTTATTGCAACTGCAGGCGCCAGCCTGCTTATTTTGAATAGCACAGCCAGAATATTATCTAATTTTTTCATCCTGCATGCTCTAAATACTATTATCCATGTATTTATACATTTTTTATATTATTTATAACGTTTTTTTTTTCATAAGGACCTTACTTTAGCAGACATGGTTCGATGTTCTGATATATATATATATATATAGAGAGAGATTCAGTAAACCTTTTTTTCGACATATTTGTTACTATTCGGCTTTTCTATTGCTGTAATTCCCGGCATTGTTTTTAGTGATGAGTGAAATCTCTGTTTGCCATAGCGGAGTCTGGACTCTATAATGCTAAAGATGTCACTGTCGTGGCTCCATGGCCAACTAAGGTTAACTTATCATTAGAAGCTGTATGGGGCATAATTACAATAGCGAAACAGGTACTTGAAAATTTCTCAGAAACTACTTGTTTGAGAAGTAGACCAAAACAAGTTTAAAGCTTAATATAATAACATTATAATGATAGATAGTCTCCACTTTAAGAAACTCACTTTCTCTTTTTTTGAACATCCTGTTTTATTACTTAGATATCTTTAAATCCTCCTATAAGAAATTGGCCTACATCGGTAGGCCCTGTGGTTGCTCTAAGCTCTAAGCAGTCGCTGCACTACAACCAATTTGGACTGGCCCCTTCGTTCCTTGCAGGATACCATCAGGCTGAACAGCGCTTCTTTTTCGGTACAAATCGTATGGCAAAGTACCAGTATCAGCCTCCAAACATGCAATATGCTATGAATCTTGGGTAGAATCAAAAATTGGGTAATATACTTAAAATGAGGTGGTATCTGCACTTGGTATAACCGAACGTGCCACCATTTTGAAAACATTTTTGCTGAGTTGCTCATATCAACTTTACCCCAAATCCTCGTAATTGTCTGACACCAAGCTTCCGAGTATTCGTTTGCTGTAGTTCGTGGTGCAACTGTGTGTGTACACAGATAAAAAATAATATTGGCAACAATGTAAGCGATCCCAGGAGGTGTGAAACAGACTGAATACCGTACGATTATACGAATAAAGGACTTTAGAACGCCGTCTTTGAAAACTTGAAACGTCTATTTTTTCTGAAGTCTCTGACTACCCTTAAGCTTGAGTAATCAGCTGTTTGCTGCCATCTTATAGATTTAGTGGGGTCAGAAAGTAAACGAAACAAACAACTTCTAGTTGACGCATAGCAAATTAGCTAGGAGCTACCAGAAACAGCTGTAAACAGGGACGAAGTTGCATGGTTGTAATTAACCTTTCTTATTGAAGACGACACAGCAGACAGAAAAGTAGTAGTCATAGATCCTTTGCTGCCAAGCAACGAGGTTCACTAGACATTCTTCAGATATCTCACGGGCATAGTCGGTAGAAAGAAACTGCTTTAATTGCGGAGTGACCCTATTATTTGTAGTATGTACTCTTTGGAAACAGTACGGTCGATGCAGTCAGCTTGGCAATTACTGAGAACAAATTAAAATTACTTACTCTGATTTACACTCTTCATACTTCGGTGACGACGAACGAGGAAACTGGATTTTGTTGTGCCTTGACCGCTGTGTAGAGATTGGACAATTTAGACAGAGAACGCTTTCATTACTACTTAAATCTGTAATAGCAGAATGAATATGTATTGACGGGGTCGAAATTAGAGTAAATTAATAATAATATCATATGTTACCTATTTAAAAAGACTTGTAAAGACAAGGAAAATAAAGAAACGATTAACAAGAACAGTTTACAAAAAATGTATTGATACAATTAATAACATTCAATAACGTCAACGTACTCCACCAGACTATCTTAAATTAAAAACGCAACGCGCCGTATTTTAGATATAAAAAACCTGCTAAATTAAAGTTTCCAAGTAAAATGTACAGTTATCTATCCACGTGGTCAAAACAGTAGTATTACATTTACCGAATGCTATCTGGACAGAATGGTGTTTGAAAAAATTCAAAATTCACATCCATCGCTTGACAAAAGCTGCGAACTAAAACTGGAATGAGAGATGGTGATTAACAGGTCTCACATCGCGACACCTGACCTACATAACTATAGCAATTTGCTTCACTCCCTGCTTATACATCATTTAATTGGAGGTAGTATTAAATTCAGTACTACTACTAAGTAACCGTATGGCATATAATTTCAAGTGTATCTATATTTTATTTCTGTCGAACTATTCGTACTGAGTAAAGTATCCGTACATAATCATACATATTCGCGAATTACCCTATAAGAATGTAAGGTCCATGTGGAAATAAATAGGCATACCATTCTGAGAGATCCATATTGTAGATACCCTTACTTGGTGGAGCTCCCCATATCACGACACCTCAATCCAATTTATCCTAAGTTCCACATACTAAGAGGCCCCCTTTGGATAGAAAAAAGTCGGCAACCGGACTACATTTTGCCTCAGATGACCGAGGTGCTATTGTTCAACATCAAAGCTCTTTATAGTCTGAGGGAACGGTTCTGGAAACCCATTATACAGATAGGTATCCACTTGAATAGCTCCTGACAGGACCTCCCCTGAGTCCTTGTCAAGGCACACGTACGATAATTTATCGGGTATATAGCAATACCTCTATAGAAATTATGAGTATAGTTAAGCAAGCGTTAACAGCTCTATTTCTGCTTGTATATATGACCTTCATAAACACCGTTGAGATATTAGGTATGCGCTGCAACTACGGTGGTACGTGTGAACACGACTTGCTGTTATGGTTGCCATAAATCCATGGAGTGACAATAAAACAATTGCCAGCGTGAAGGCTCTAATGGTTATTGACGATGCGGGGTAATTTTCTCAGCCACTTGACGGTAAACTCTGGTATCTTTTTTGAGTTGGAGTGGTGTATTTTCTAATTGGAAAGTTACATTAATGTTCAGAGGCTGCTAAGGGTAGTTAAGAAAAGTATTCTCTACTGACTAGTATTTTTTTCACACTTGAGCCACCAAGCAAACCTGAGGCCTGAATACCCGTGGATATCATAGAGCTATAGCGGGATTCAGGGTAAAGGGGGGGACGTCACATATACTCTAGCGTGGGAACACGTGGGATGTGAGTGCATACACTCATTCTTGGCCTACCTTAAAGATCCTTCGGATGTTACCTTCTGACAATCACAACATCCATAACAAAGAAAAAAATTCTCTTGGGACTGGTTAGTAGACCTACACAGCCTAAGCCGTTAGGACATACTTCAGTTTACTTACAGCATCTTAACGCAGTTAAGGAATCTGAGAAACAAAAATCAGTACTCTGTTTGGGGATACAACGCTTTCGTCTGGTGTGATTGTCTCCACACGCGAAGAGAGTAATAATATCAACCCTGCAAGAGAACTTCAGGTTCAGAATAGGAGCATCTACGGGTAATCTCGACAAATCAAGAAAAATAGTCATAGTATATACATGAGGATCTGTTAGCTTTCCATCTTTGAGATGATAGCTAACCTTATATAAGGTTGTTTCATACTTTTCAACAATTATCATTGCGGTATAGGTCTAGTCATCTGGAGACAGGTGACGGAAAATATTATTATTATTAATATTGTGATTCGCAAGAAATAAAGGTGACACTGTTACTTATGAATAGTTTCGCCAATCGCGGCACTTCCGACCCCTATTTCCGGTAGCAGGGAACCACAGCTTTTCGGCATCTCTGAATGACAGTGTCCGTTTCTAAGGTTCCGAACCCGAGTAGTTAAAGGCGTTTGATTTTGGAAGAGGTATCAAATTGGATTACGATGTATGGAGCCATGGAAGATAAGGAATTGAAAAAGATGCATATGCAGCTGATACCAAGAGTCAAAGAAAAGTGCTACTCAGAGGACTATCCATGATCTGCCCGCATAGGGCTGTATCGACCTGCAAGCTGCTGGTGATATGGACTATTAATAATAATAATTTTTCTGAAAGGAGACGGTACATTGAAGGCTGGCTAGTATGTTGATAGCCATAATAATTGTTAATTGATTCGAACGGTTATCTGCCAATGGTTGATACAAATTTTGTATTGTGTAGACAATTTTACGGATAGTGAATCATTATCCGATTGTGGTTCAACTAGATCCGATTTTTATCGTCTCCGTCACCAATAATTACTTAATGACTCAATTAACTCCTATTGTGAGCTGAATTCCTTCATGAGATCTCTTTAATCACATAGTTGATATTATGGAAGACATCTGGCTGAGTCGCAAATCTATTTTTTGGGCTAAATGGTATAATTATGTCTCAAGTCAGTCGTATAACGTCATTGAACCTCGCAGACTTTTTCCAAATACGTTTCTGCTAATGGAAATACCAAGTCAACATAAATTCCGCAGGTGTGACCAATCCCGCTACCACTTCTGTTTTAGGGTGGTTAGAACGGTTTGGTCTCAATGATGAGTATTTGAACGAAATAACAACAGCAAATTCAAAATATGGGTTTAAGGATCAAATGATTATTATTACACGTCACATTTTTCAATCAAATAAAAAATATTCAGTACTGCTTCTGAAGTTTCAGTAATTTTTTGCACTGCAGTCATCACCTCATACATGACACGGGAAGGTTTCTTTTAATTCTCCCCTTTTACACGGCTCATTTACCACGGTCCACGTAACCAAGACGTCCGTATCAGGCATAAAATTAATTAAGTCTCAAGGTGCAAGAATACCACATTCTACACCTGATGTTGCCATGTCAGGCGATATCACATCAGATCTCAGATTAGAGAAATTTTGGAAAATTGTAAAGCGAAGCAGCCGCATAGGCAGGAGCCTGAATTCCTGGACACTGCGGCTGCTACGGGGAGCTTAGAGCTATTTCGATTTTTGAATCGCCATGGTTAGTAGGAAAAAACTGGGAAAAACCTCCTCAGGTAGACTGTTCCGCAATCTCGACATTACATGGACAAAGGAGCGGTCGTATTGGCCAGTTCTGGATGTACGAAGCTCGTCACGGCTGGGATGAGAGGTCAAAGTCAGGCGGGTCTGTCTGATAGGCATATGATATGGCGACATCTTGGAGGAGAGTTCTGATGAGCAATACCCGTTGACACAGCGATAGAAGAGAGCTAGATCGCTGACGGCCCATCGATGCAAAAGCGTCCTAAGGCAATCCGCTAGAAAAGAGTCATCGATCAATCGGACAGCCCTCGAACATGGATAATGTAGCTGAACCGGCAGCACCCAAAAAGTGTGAGCAGTACCCGAGTCTAGGTCGTATCTGAGCTTTGTACAGAGTGAGAAGGTTGTCTGGATAAAAGTACTTCTTAGCCCTAAACAAATAGCCTAGCTTTTTCCAAGCAGCTGCCGCTATTGAAGAGGTGTGTTCGTGCCAGATCAAATCCTCGGTGCTCTGGACCTTGTGTTTTAAAGCAGTAAATCCTAAGATTGTTGCGTCCCCAAGTAGTGATAACCTTCAGGTCCCTCGTGAGAGAGGGTGTCGCTGCTAGTCTTCTTTACTCCAGCTCATCAGCATAGATCGGCTTGTCACTCTGAATTCCTGCATTTCATCATCAGAAAACTTGTGTATCGCATTGGTCGTACACGGAAGAATGTCGTTGATATCTTAGAGGAATAATATCGGAGCCATGGCGTCTCCATGGGGCACATCCGGGTCGACATTGTGGAATGAAGCGGAGAACCCGGCAATGAGGATCGATATTTTGTGACCAGAGGAAGTCAGCTACTTATCTGCAAAACTTGTCTGCGAGGCGTTACGATGAAAGATTGCATAAGAGAGCAGCATGGCACTGCTAATCGATGATATCGCATAACGGTACTATAACTAGAATGACTGTGTTGACTGAATGAAGTACAAAAAATATGGCTGCTTCCATTAATATAATAAAGCAGATTGCACATTTTAAAAGATGGACAGTATGATGCTCTGCAGGCAGGAAAAATACAACTTCTGTTCGAACCAAAAACTTTTGTAAGATATAATCGGGAGACAGAACGGCTTAGCTTTTACAGCTGTCGATATTGTCAGATCATATTAGCGTAAGAGCTTTAATCAGGTCTTTTCAATCTATTTCAATATTGCTTCATATTTGAGATAATCGTTACTAATCAACCAGTTGTACTTTGTACCTTCCAGATTATTACTCCGGATTATTAAGGAGTAAGGGGATTGAATGCAGAACACTTTTTTCTTGGTCTGAACAGGTAACTCCGCTTTTTCTGAGCACTTGCTGCAATTAACGAGAAATGGCCTCAGTATCAACCGTCTCACCGACTATCGCTCCACTGTTCAGTGAAACCTTTTTTAACTAAAATTATCATCCATTCAAAAAGGCTGGCCCCATAAGCTTGAACGAATAGGATCTTGGTAAAAGTAAATCCATCAGCGTTGGATGTCTGTCATTTTAATGGACCATGCTGCGGAATTCTAAGCATTTCCAAGTTTTTGCTTTGTAAAAGGACATTTCCTGTCTTTTTATCTGTCACTGATCCAAGCATCAAACTCATTTCAATCTTTTCGATTTAGGTGATCCATGAACTATTGCAAAGTATAAACTACCTCATCTTTTTAGTTCTAATATTCTGATCTGGCAACGTAGCCGTAACTGCTATCCGCAACCTGATGCTTCAACGTCCACAGACATACAAAAAACACTGTTACTTGTCGTTTTGTTGTTTTTTGTGCTGTCGATGGTTATTCTACTACGTGCCTTCAGATGCTCACTGGTCTCAAGCAGATATGGCATCTTCACAGCTAAGAATAAAACTTATACGAGTACAAGGTTGAGTGTAACTTTGCAAGCCATAATACAGTTTTCTACACGATCTAGATTAAAACTTTATCCAGTTTATCTGAAAATTAGTTTTTAAAGGTTAAGCTGACTGCAACTCAAATATGTGAGACGTTTAGACCTTTTTATACGAGTTTATCTTTAGATGTACAAGTATGAAGATGATTTTTTCTAGTGAATTGCGGGTACGAAACCTTTCAAACCGGTTAAATAATTGGCACTCGGCTGATGTACAGCCTAATAGCAGCAAGTGAATTAATATTCTAGGTTATTCTCAAATAATTTCGACCCAGAAAAATGAGTTTAAATTGAGTCAGTAAGCCCCAGTAAATGCACTAATGTAAAATACGTCAAAGAATCATAAACTTTCCTAGAAATTATGTTTATCTAAGTCGTCTCCTTTATTGCAATAGCCATTTTTTCTCATCTAGTGTTAAGAAATAATTACTTATTAGTTAATATAAGTTAAAATCTGGTTTTCTACCGGGTACGCCATCTTTCATGTCGGTATTGAAACATCGAATGTCTGTGATATTTACCAACCGAGTGATTTGGTTATACGTATTTGTGAAACGTAAATTTACTACACTTTTAGTCACGAATCGCTTTACACCGAAACAACGCGCCGAAATACTCACAATGTACATTGAAAATCTTCGTTCAGTTGTGTTAACGCAACGTGCATATCGTCGAAAATGTGGTAAACAGGCACCGTCTGACAACACTGTCCGTCGTTTGGTTGCGAATTTTCTTGAGTACGGGACAGTGGGAGATCGTCAACAGACCGTTCATCAACGACCAAGACGTTCCAATGAATTGGTTGAAGCAGTCAGAGGCAGCGTTGCCCAGAACCCAAAAGTGTCGTATCGTCACCGCGCTCAGCATTTTGGCATCAGTGGAACCACGTTGCCGCGCATTCCGAAGGATGATTTGCATTTGTTTCCTTATGAGGTGCAGTTAACACAAAAAATATGTCCAACTGACCGCCCACGTCGCTTGGAATATGCCCAAACAATCGATCGCAGGATTGATGGTGAACCTTATTTTTGGAAGCAAATTGTGATGACCGGCGAGGCCCATTTCACGCTTTCTAACGGCGTTAATAAGCAAAACTTCTGCATTTGGGGTACGAAAAATCCACATGAGATCCAAGAAATGGCGTTGCATGATCGAAAAGTGACCGTTTGGGCCGGCGTTTGTGCCAAAACCATCATTGGGACATTTTTCTTCAACAAAAAAGTCGATGGAAATCGATGTCGGTGGATGTTGGCTCATTGGCTGCCCACAAATGCGTGAGAAATGGTTACTAGTTTCAACAAGACGGTGCGCCATTCCTCACTGCAAATGAAAACGCAGCAAAACGGGCACATTTTGTTTTGGCCAACAAATGTGGCCACTTGATAGATGTTGTGTTCAAAAACTAGTCCCAATAAATTGTAAAGGACCATACTTATTAAAAATACCCGATATATAGAAATCAGTTTTTCGTTTTCAAAGTTATTTCATGTTTACATACCGACATAAAAGATGGCGCACCCTGTATTAGACGTCCTATCTAAATGATAATTCATTCTTCAACATGAAACTTTCAACATTAAATTAGAAGCTAAAGCTTGTAGGTCACGGGTTGACCTAAACATGTCAGGGCCTGACTTCTGTAGCTACTTTTCGTCTGAACTACATATATATATATATATACATATCATTCGAAGACAATAGAAACAAAAAGAACAGAGATATGTTGAATATTTTGCAACTGGTTGGGAGGTGGTACCTAAGACAAAACGAAGTGTGAAATGTGTCTGGGAGTCTCGCAAAATGTTACTAGTAACGTTACGGTCTGCACTCGTCTTATCCATAATTGTTGTATAAGTCATAGCTTATTAACCTAGTACTTGCGAGCTGAAGTACACACTTGATTGCATAAGATGATTTTATCAAACAGGACAGTACAATGTCGATATGGCATCGATGCGCCTATTTGCTGATTTTTGTGTATTCACACTTTCTGAGGATAAATTACTCCAGTACATTTTGCCTTTGCTTTACTTTTCTTGTAAAAAATGTACATGGATTTTTCAAGTTCGAGTGTTTTCAACGAGTACTGTTGTCTCAGACAGAGAATAGAGATTAGAAGCAGTTTTTCTCTCTCTAGGATCTTTTTATATCGTCAATTTTGCATTCGAGGCAAGCAGCCCCTACCTTGTGCAGTTCCTTGCGTCTAGGTCCAGTACTGCCCACAGCTGAGATCATCTCGGTTGCGCCGGGAGAACTTGACTGGAGGAAGACCACCGGCAAGCTAAGTCTAGGTTTAGGCGCTATATTTGTAAAACCGTATACCATGGTAGACGTTTAGCGGGATTACATTTTGAATATCTCCTTGTGCGGCAATTTTAGACATCTTTTTTTTAACTTGCACTCCAGTGGTGGAACCTTTTTTCTATTGTGGAAAATTTTCATTGTTTAATTGTTTCATATATTGTGTTTTTTTAAATACCTTGTTCTATGTTGCTCTGTGTACAGTTTATTAGGTTACGTCATTGCTATTAGATTCTTTTCTTTTGTGTGGGCGGTCAAGCATTTGTGGCTTAATCCGTCTTGAGTCACTGGCGCTCTTACCCTCCCCTCCTTCTACTCCTCTTGGCTCGCCACTAGAAAGCTGTTTTGCATTGACTGACTCTTGGATTTCGTTTATCGTATTTTATTAATTCATCAACTAATGAACTAAAAAAAGGGAAAGAGGAATCACACAACCATTTCCTCCTGTTTATAAAAGAGGCGCGGCAACAAGATTTGAAATAACATCACTGGTCACAGAATCAGACCAAGATAGTTTAGGTTTTACACAATTCAACCCGGTTTTCCTGGAAGCATGTCTTTTCCTAACACAAGTTTTTGTAGTGAGTATGTGCGTGTGTGTCTAAGTGTGTGTAGGTGTGTATGTGTGTGTTTGAAGACAAGACATAGGCTAAAGGTCAAGCTGGATCTGTGTTAACTTGTTACACATTTTTTTCAGTCGAAGTAGTTTGCAATAGATATTAGCTTAATGCTCCAAGACTCCTGGATTTGGAAGTGAAGAAACATGCCACAACCTGTAAACTCGATAATTGAAAGCCCAAATAATTGATGCAAAGCGGTGTTAAAAAACCGTCAAGTATTTTAATAACTCTCTTTTATCCACAGCCTTAAATCACGATAGACAGGCCTGGATTGATAATTAAATTTAGAGTTGCTCATCAAGCTTTCATTAGCAGGCTTGCGATTCGCTCGATTAACATACACCTCCGCATAAACATCGACAAAATGAGCTGTAGTATGTTCAGTTTAAATTTGCAATTTAACAGGCCCGAACAAATGTTTCATATACATTTTCAGCTCGGATGGGTATATTACACAAGCTGCATTCGTTAAGCACTTACCATCTTATTTTGTTGGTCCTTTTTACATCGTTTAACTAGATATTATTCTGATACACATATTTCTATAATGTGAATTGGCACTATAATATTAACATACACATATTTACTTACTATACCTTACCTTAAAACGACCATTTTGAAGAAAATTAATTCGCAATAATTCAAATCATTACGTAGAAATCAACTATAAAGAAGAAAGGAATCTCTGGAAGTATTGTAGAAGCAGCAGCTACAGGTGATATCATTCTTCAGCCATTTTAATTTCACTGACAGGGTATGAAAATCTGACAAATTGAGACACACTTCAATATTGGTGACACAATTAATATATTTCAAACCTATATTGCGAGTAATTAATACATTTGAATCGGTGAGTCCAAGAACAGTACAAGTCCAAAAAGATAGTTCTGAGAAAACGCGAAAAAACTTCATAGCTCCCGAATGTGTAGAGTTACCGTTTTGGCTATCATACAAAAATGGTAGTGATTCTTTATATGAATACTAATTTTAAATAAAAAATAGACAAAAATCACACCCCTCGAAGTAGTAGAAGGGTGAAGTTCATGGACTTGTACTGTTCTTGAACTCAGTCTTTTTTTTGTACATTTTTGCAGATTTAGCGTATAATAGAGTTGGAAAGGAACTCTTATAGAGGCTGCTAGACATATGAAAAATGTTTTATTGGGCGAATCCATACAAAAATATTAGTCATCGGGATCTCCGTTTGCGTAGCTTTGCTTCCAGGAAGTTACATGGTAGTAAAATTCTAATGTTTCACCGTTAATGTACTTCATGACTTTTTTGATATCGGTGATCTTCTTATGGTTGATGGGAACCGGCTCTTGATATGCGCGTATCTCTGGCAAAGGAGGACTTGGTTTGTTCTGTTCGAGGAGCTTAAAAGTATAAGAAATAAAACCATCTATATATTCATAGGTAGTAACATATCCTGGAGAAGAACTATCATAAACAAACTGCCTCTACTTTGAAACAGTGAATGCCTGCGTGGTATCACCAGGTTTAGGGATCGAAGACGTAGTTTTTTTGTCGCTAGAAGGCCACCAATTTTTAAAGTCAATGATATCTTTGTAGGTAATCTCTTTAAAAGTAAACGGGTTGTTCTTCCTGCACGATACTATTATCTCTTGATATTCTTCTGGTAAATACACTCGGTCGCTTCTTCGTACAAGTTTTTCAAAGTTCCAAAGTCTCTATCGCAGGGCAAGAACGAGTGCCCCCGTACAGGAAAATAATGATAAATTTTTTTGAACCGTTTGGTTGCTTGTAGAGCTAGGAAAAATGTCACTATTGTGTTATTCCGATTTTGACCAGGACAGCCGTCAGAAAATATATGCAGCTCTGACACGTTTCCAGGAATGTGAGTCTCTATGTAGTTTTTGAGGAATGTGCAGACCTCGTTTGGTCCTTTGCAGGCATGCCCTTCGTGGTATGTGTAAAAATGTCCAGAATTGTCTGATAAATTATGAATTTCTAAAGCATATACCCATAGTTGCCGAAAATAAAAGATCTCTTGAACTGGTATATTCGGGAGCGGTAGATTTTGAATGTAATCTAAAGTAATACCGGCAACTTCAGGTCGATTTTGACAGAGTTTTTGGATATCCTGCGGTTTATTATAAAATTTTTTGGCACGTCGCTTATGGACTATCAGTTCTGCTGTGGCCACTCGCTTTGCATTATCATTCAAATCTTTACTTTTAATCTTGGCGCCTAATCGTTCGCATTCGGAACAGACGTCCACCTGTGGTCTTCCAAATTTGAGTGCATAATTTTCCTTGAAGTACTTTAAATAGAATTCATACTTAACATATGCTGCAAATCAGGATTTTCTTTAATAAATAGAGAGTGCATTGTTTTAACATTTAGCCTAGCATCTAGGTATTGATGTACTCTAGAAGAATAATGAGTACTTTTACGTGGGAAACGTTCTATGTGCTCCCTAATTCTGATTAGTATTTCATCTGATTTGGAACGTGGCCTGTTATTGTGTAGGCCCCTTAAATCTCTTGGAGATGCGCCAGTCACAAGCAATGCAGTTAAGCGTTGAATTTGCATATGTGACACACCGTAAATACTCATGAAAGCTCGCTTGCATACTGCCACACGGTTTCCAGAGCTCTCCAATATAGAGTAATTAAAACTTGCGGATTTGGGCTTAGCATTAGCTTGGGCTCGTCCTCTACGTCTTGAAATGGTTGTCACCTCAATTAGGCCTTGAAGACATGTGTCACTTTCATTTTTGGGCCTACCGTCATATAGTTTGGAAATTAAGATGGTTTTTTCTTCATCGGGAAACTTCTCTGTGCACTTCTCCTTGCACCTTTAAAATACGCAAGTTACTACTATGTGCTTTTTAGTATCGATAATAACACTTACCCACATGGAGACCCAGATGATTTTGGTGCAACCCTTTTTCCGGATGTAGAAACATAGGCTTCACCTTTAAGAGCAGCAGTTTTCCTTTTATTGTCTTTCCAAACTTTCGGATTCCTTTTTCGCTTTCTACTCCCATGCAAACCTTCGGCACTATCATCACTCTCGTTAGAACTAATCATTGTTGTTCTCAAAAATAACTGCTTCCAACTATTAAGTTTGTCTCGGCAGTGAGATAACCTAACTCTTATAATATTTATTATCGCCACCTCGCGCGCGATGTGTGACACCCACATCAGTGAGGTCGAAAACAGTACATGTCCTGGACTTGTAATGTTTTCCATCTCAACGCCGTAGAGAGGTGGCGCGTATAGCCGAATTATTCCTGTAATGTTTTTAAGCACAACACACGAGTCTTCGAATTTTAAACAATTTGGCTATCTTAACTCAATACGCCATTTTTTGGACTTGTACTGTTCTTGGACTCACCGATTCATTTGTACAATGAACAAGAAGAAAAAGAAGGATAAGCCGATAGATGAAAAGGAACTGAAACCGACTAAAAACTTGGACATACAGAAAATATTTGATACACCAACTGACTAACGAAAATACAAGATTACTAGAACAGCATAATTTAATCACTACAAAAGTACTTTAAAAGGATTCAGTTATATCAATGGTAGATGAAATAAGTAAAAGACTAAGTGACGTTTAAAAAAACAGAACAGTCATATGTACAAGTTTTAAAACAAGACACTCCAAATAACAAATATACCCACTGAAAAGTATAATTGTTACGCCAAATCAAAATCAAACTTCCGAAGAAACAAGCAAAGACCAAAACAACAGAATTCAACTTTCGAAACTGAAAATACAAGTTGATAATGTACAGAATTCAAAAAATGGAGGGCTTACAATCAAACTCAAATGGTGGGATTAGGTATGTGAGAAATAATCTCCATTTTATGACATTTTTGTTATTGAGTACGAACTCAAAATTACAAAATCAAAATTACTTGAATCTATCGCCCGCCATCTTCAGATCGTCATGCATTTATAAGAAACAGAATTTTTTTTAAATAACAATGAAAACTTACAAATTGATCATCATATTTTTATTGGTGATATTAACATAAGCATTTTAGATGAAACTGCGATTACGAAAGGATACTTAAATATTTTATCCAGTATTGCTTTTGTGTCTTAGGTATATAAATAAACAACACGAGCTGCTAGTGACACCTGTATTGACCACTGCTTCATAAAACCATTTTCATGTAATTTTTCTTATACTCCTTTAGTTTATGAAAGTGACATTACCGATCACTACTCCCTTATGTTAGTAGTATGTTCACAGAACAAGAATCGGACAAGTAACATGTCCAAAAATAAAAGTCACACGAGATTCAAGTATTCCATCGATAACACAAATTAATAACCAATGCTGAAAAGGAATCGTGGAACGAGCTTTATTTATCAAATACCATAGATGAAACCACAAACATACTAATAAGCAAAATTAAAAAAATAATAGAAGATAGTACAAATAAAGTAAAACTAAATCATAAAGAGAAGGGTAGAAGCAAATGGATAACTAAAGGGTTGATAAAATCCACAAATAAAAAAAGGTTCTATAAATTAAAGAGAGAATTACCAACGAAAGAAAACATAGAAAATTATAATCAATACAAAAATAAATTTATAGAACTTGTACGAGAAGCTAAACTAAGATACTATTTTCAGAGACTGAATTATAATTCATACGACTCAAAAATACTATGGACTACTGTTGATGATATTTTCAAGGGAAAGCAACGATCCGGAAATGAAATTACTCAGATGAAAACGGAAACGTGTGAAGTAACAAATGAAAATCAACGAATATGCGATGAATTTGTGATTTTTTTTACAAACGTCGGAGAAAAATTGGCAAATAATATAATAAGCGATTCTAATAAATTTAAGTTACTTGGAAAAAGGTTAGTAAACTCATTTGTTCTGACCGAAGTTGATGCTTAAGAAGCTTTTAATACTATTAAGTCACTGAAAAATAAAAAAAGCCCATGATCTGATAAAATCAGAGGTGAACATGATGATGGCCAAGCAAATATAAGAACCATTTGCTTATGTTATAAATAAATGTCTACGGTCTGGAATATCTCCCTCAGCTTTTAAATCAACTGTTATCATTCCCATCTATAAAACAGGCGTTACGAATTATCGACCAATATCACCCATATCGTCTTTGGCTAAGGTATTCGAAAAATTACTCTCTAGCAAGATGAAAAATTTCCTTGATAAATTCAAAATTCTAAGTCCAAATAATTACGGTTTTGTAACAGGAAAATCTACCACAGATGAGGTACTAAGTATAGTGAATTAAATAAACGAAAATCTTGATGAGAAAATTCCATCTGTTTGTGTATTTGTCGATCTGAAAAAGGTATTTAATCAGTCAATCACACTTTACTGTTAAATATTATAAATTGGGTTTTCGTGGAAAATATATTCTTTGATGCAAAGTTATTTATCAAAAAGGCCCTAAGTAATGAAACTATTAAAATCATACAATAATAATGTTTGTCAAATGTGGTGTACCTCAGCGTACAGTGTTAGACCAATACTATATAAAGGGCAAGACTGGTATGTAAACAAAATCATTGAGAATGACTTTTATAACTAACTAACTTTGAAAAACGCATTTTCTACACTACTTCACATCATATGCAGGTCATCTACCCGATTATTAAAATACTTCTTTCAAAATAAACAATAGAAATTTAAAAATTGACAGTGTTGGCAATATCAAATATTTAGGAATTTTCTTAGACCAACATTTAAGGTGGGATATTCATGCAGCCTATATTTTAAAGAAAATAAGGTTTGTTATATACTAAATGTCTACTACTAATACTACCTCGTACTTGCCTCCGCTATGCTCTCGTGATACCCACCATTTTAGGTTAAAGTGAGAGGTTACGTGCTGCACTTGGTTGATAGTTTATCAGTCTTTTTGAATTAATTAATTGAGATTGGTGCATACAAATTTTTAAATATTACCAGACATTCACCACAATACTCTTGTGTTAGCAATTTACTAGAGCTTGATAAATATGGCCGTTATTTCTAAAATAAAATGATTGTTTCTTACGTTATTTTTCTTTTCAGGTAATGTGCGAGACCTATGTTTCCACGGTTAACGGTGATAACTCGGCTAGTGAGGCAACAACACCTAGCATATCTTACAGAGCATCAAACAAAGTACGTTAGCATAGCTGTGTTTTAGTCTTTCAGCTAAGGCACAATCTTTAAGCATAGCGGTCATATTAAGGTAAGGAAAAGTTCTTCTCCTGTATATTGCGGTTTACCCATGAAGACCTGACTAAGCCATAACGTCTATCAATACAAAAGCGATACCAAGTGGATTCAGTGATTTTTGCATGCACTATTTGACGAAGAGTAATTGAAAACCTCAATTCAAAAAGAGTTTTGTTTTCTTTCATATTTACGTACTATGTGCACCGAGTAATAATAATCACCAGCTGCAGAAATAAGGCTACGAGAGAATACAATATCGACTTTGTCCGAAATTACTTATTTAAAAAGTTGAATCAACTTCTCTACCCAACTAACGATTATCACTCCTGTTAGGGTTGCAAGAACGTTTATGCAGTATATTTATAGCACTTTAGGTTGCAAGAGCAATGGCAAAGCGTTCTCAGAACAGCTATACAAGCGGAATTGGTGCACCTAATAGGACAATTCAGTTACTTGAGATGTGTTGTATAAGGGGTAACAGTTATACAACAAAATTGTAAACACCCGCTATATCCGCTAAATAACGTTTGCGTCAGTGCAAGATTCAACTTTGGTCAACTATACAACCAGTATGTTAGACGATTCCACTTTATTGCAACTAAACTATTTTTGATGTACTGAGTAGGCAAGATAAAAAAGATTTTCAAGCTAACACATTACATTCATCTTCATCACTGTCATATCGGCCATTGTGAATTTCATACATAACTAGCTTTCTGCTAAGTTGCTACACTGTAGTATAAGCCTATTGAGTGACTTGCCCAGCAATTTTTATTGTGATTACCGTGCAAAGTAGTGACGTAGTTTCTACGGGCTTCGCATTTGGTTCTTATTTTAATATTGATCAAAAGTATGTCCGTATTTCTAAAATGAAACTCTGAAGTTATCTGCTTTAAATCATCCACAAAAACATTGTCTAACTGTTACATCTGGGTGAAACAGAATTATTTGATGTTCAATAGAGGACTATATTGTTTACCCAATATGGAGGGTTATCTCTAATCATGTCGTCCTCCATATTGTGAATGGCATATTAGAACATTTTGGTGTTACCCGCAAATGTTATACAGCAATTTAGCAAATCTCTGAAATGAAATGTGATCAGAGTCGAATGCTTTAATCAGAATTGTACCACTATCTATTTGAAGATTTGATAAAAATTTTATAACGAATACTCGTGCGTTGCTTGTCTTGAAGAAGAAAAATGATGGTTATGGCATTTAACCTAAAAATATGACAGCTAGAGACTTAGGTTACGGTGAAGTTGTATATCTATATACCAAGCAACAAATATATGCTGAGCACATCAATTTTATTCTTGTATAAAGCTTGAGGAGGTTATGAGAAGTATCATTTGCACTTTTTAATCATTCGAGTAAATTGAGAAAACAAATATTTCAATTAGAACCTTCAAGTATTTAATTTTTTTATTTACCCTATGTGTGTCAATTCCTATATAGAAATAATTGTATTCCGAAGTAATCTTGTGGGTTTTGAAATTTAGTCAAATCAAATAAAATATATATCAAATGACACCTTTTGATCCAGTAGCTTGTAACTATCACCATTTGATTCGCTAGTTTTGTAAAATGTCACCTTTTGAAAGTCACTGTCTAAAAAGTCTCGCCATATGATTAAGCATTTGGAACTGGCTAGACCAGGGGTCGGCAACCTTTTGAGACGGAAGACCCACAAGTTACTATTTACAAAAACCAGCAATTCCATTTGAAACCAACCAATATTAATTCCAAATGGGTCAATGTTGATCTCATTTATATTTGTGTTGAGAGGATTTACTATGAACTGCAGGCTCGTGTTACCGACCCCTGAGCTGAACTATGCTCGATATGTAACACTTTTAAAATGTACCTGATTTGAACCGTAACGACTCTTCAAACGTATTTTCTAAAGAACTGACACTTTTTGATGTTGAAGTCTTAATCAGTACTGTGATGGAATAAAAATGTAACCTTTTGTTCCAGAAGCAGAGGTTCAGATCCATTATTCTATGAGATAAGTCACTTTTTGAGCCAAATATTGGCACGTAAATATAGACTTTAACCCTTTAAGTCGATTTCTAAAAAAATTCTAGTGGAACTAAATACCTAAATGTCACCTTTTATTCCTAACCTCCACGTTGTGATATTATTGCAGATGAATAGCCTTCAATAGTTACTAAACGACAGTTAAATGCTTCCGTTGGGAGCAACTTGTTGGCTAAACTAGTAATTTTGCACACCAATGCAACAAGGCTCGTGTTTGTTGTATAAATGTTACCATGGTTACCACAACACAACAATTTTGACTACCAAGCTAATATCCCGAATAAAATAGTTATATAACCGTTTGTGCAACAGTTCTAAATTTATCCTATGAGGTGTATAAGTATGCTAAAAGAATGTTTTATACACATCATTTTAGAGCAAATATGCTGCAGGAAGCTACTTTTTATTTCACCCAAACATTAAGCATCTTGGTATTTGCGCAACAAAAACAGAGTTTTTATGGCTTAACAGTTCTTTCACTAAAAACTTTGCTAGTTGGGTATGACCTTTATCGATAGCCGACTAATGGTTTAAATGTAAAACGGAAAAGTCGGTTTGCTCAGGATGTTCGCTTTGCCCAGGTTTCCTCTATGTACCTTAAAGGTGTGAAAGCATGCAAAAGTAAATCCTGCGATATATAATAAATCAATATTGAAGTATTTTCCATCAATAAGTAAGCAAAATATGGTTAATATGAACCCATTGCTAAGTTACATATCATCAACCGTATTTCTTGATAAAACAACGTAAGTCAAGAACAGTTTTCCAGGTTTAACCCATTATTGTTATCAATTAACTGTAAAGGCCATTCGAGATCTCATTTTTTCAAAACTCAAATACAATGTTAAGCTCAAAAAAGTTCTTTCAATCGGGTTTATTTTTGATTGATTCAGTTTTTATTGTTTCGTAAAAAAATGATTTGTCTTACTTACGAGGTTGTTGAAATGACTGATTCAATCAGCTTCAGATTACATGAATCGAAACAGACTATATGACTAAAAATGAGGAAGTATACTACAAAGGAATCTTTTGTCTCGATAACGAAAGTACCGACAATTTTAGCTGGGTCATGGAAAAAAATTATAGCGACTTGGATCTGTTACTAAATTACGCACATTTGCCAAGTGGTTGGTAGTATTTCTTGCACGCATCATGACTGAGTGACGACAGACGCGATCCTTAATGGTACGGCGGCTATTTTAGCATGAAAATATGAGAGAGTAGTCCAGCTGTTCTCTTCTAGTTGTACTTTTTTTTGAAAAACACTAAAATGTACTCAAACAAACTGATGATATTGTACAAGGCACTGGCGACATAATGTCACATTTAACGCGAGACATTGACACAATATTTTATAATTGCTCTGGAGGAATTTCAGTGGCTGATGCACTCATTCGATAGATAGGCTTATTGATAACAAAACATCCAGTAAACACATAATATTTCCAACGATTATCCCACGTTTTGTGTTCACTTTGATGTATTGTGATATCATATTGATTTTTATTATAATACTGGTATGTGGTTGTTATAAGCTAATTTTGAACATGGAGCATCAATTTTATGATCGCAACGAAAAAATAATTCCTGCATTGTTTGTATTACTCTTTGCACACACGAGTGAATTCAAAAAGAATTAATTTTTTGACGTACGAGGGTTGTGCTACTTTTCCTCGGCTATATTAGGACCACAACTATGAAATCTATAGGTTTTTAATGTTCTGGGCGATTCGTAGAACTAACAGCAGTTTCGCTAAAGTCCTGCACATGAAGCAGTCGCCAACATGCTCTTACTAAAGTCTTGCGTCAACTGATCCAGTTCCAAGATTCCAAAATAAAACATAGGGGAAGATTTTTATCAACGTAAATTTGTGACCTCCTCCATAACTCAGTAGTGTCCAATGCTCTTTTTCACTTCTGACATACTACTTGACAGAATATCGCTGATATCAGCTCCAAAGATATGGGATCCTGCCAAATACTACCATGATCCCTTGGACGTCATCGAAGCAATTATATTTCCTTTTTAAACTAATTTCTTATAAACAAGTAGATGTCTTCTTTGCACTAGGTTTTTGACATGTTACACTCTTAATGACGATTCTTATAAGTAATATACTTAATATTACCGCATATCAACAAATAAAAATAGATATGAAATATTAATTATAGACATCTACGCCATACACAGAGATAAGGCTCTTCTAGCTACTGTACGAGGGTCGGTCAGCTACCCGCCTCAACTTCCATTTTTTTTATGGCCTCCATATTTAATTTATTGATTTTTGAAAAGAGTGTACAATTTCCAGTCTAGTGATGTCTCACAAGTGCATAAAAGATTGGAGTATCACCGAAATATGATCACACGTAATGTTATGTATTAGTTTTTTTCTAAGCAGGCCATGATTTATTTGTCAGAAAATAACATTAATCAGTGACGCATAAAAAACACATAAACGCCTTGAATTTTCAATAGTATATTAACATTAATATCAACAAATTCCAAATTATGAGTGTGTTAAAAAAACAAGTCAGAATAACGTCCATTTGCATCCAGATATTTTTGAAAATTGGTGACTTAGCTAGTGTATTTCTGTTAATGTTTCTAACATAAAGCTCATGGGTAAAAATCCAAGTTCAGGGGATGTAGGAGGCCAAGATATTGAACCATTTAATGAAATTATTCTTTCATCAAACTGCCCTCTTAAGATACTCCTGACTTGAATGGTGTTGTGAGCCTTTCATCCATCCTGTTGGAACCAGGTTCTTCTGAACTCACCTTCGGTTAGACTAGCTCGTCGCGCCGGCTCAACCTGGTGTCGCAAAAGCTCTAAGTACCTCTGTCCATTTAGGTTGTAGTCAAACAAAAATAGTCCTATAAGCCGATTTCCTGAAATGATGAATACTTAATTTCAAATAGGTGCCCAATAAAAAAAGTAAGTTAGATTAAATTACCAATGACACCAGAAAATACGTTAGTTCCAAATCTGGTCTGTAAACGTTTCTCTGCCACTTCGTGAGGGTTTTCCACAGCCCAATGATGACTGTTGTGCTTATTGAAGACCCCACAATTCGTAAACCTACTCTCATCGGACCACAAGATATTATATACAAAATCGGGATTTTCATTAGACTGAGGCAATATTTCACCAACATTAATTTTATGGACCAATGGGAAAATACCTTATCGAAATGCAATTTGACGGAAGCTGACAAAGGTCTCTGAATATCTATAAAATATTAAATAAAATCGTGAAAATTCGACTGTATTATAAGCAAGACCACTTTTTGGTTCCAACATGATGCTTTTGTACAGAGAAAACAGGACAACTTTCATGTATTTTGATTTGTGATATAAATTTTCATTTAACTATCAGTTATCCCCAAAGCCAATCGGAATGCGGCAAATAATAGGTAGATTTTCTAGCTAATAAATTTGCACGTTTGTTAATGCAAGGCAATCTCGAATTTGCTAACTTCAATATACTGAGTGTTATCACTACATACCTGTTGAATAGTTTGGATTTGTCTGTATATTGCAAGAAAATAAACTATAAAATATACTAAGTGACATATAAATCCGAACACCCAGTTTAAATAGTTTTATTTCAATAAAATTTTGTATAAGTACTTAATGAAGCATAATAAGTAAATGATAAAAATTTCAAAATGATTGCACTGCTTTAAAGCCCTTTGACCTTTAATAATGTATGGATGCACCCTGATGTGCTACGCATTCTCCAACGCGCCTAGGCATGCTTCTGATCAGGTGGTCAATGTCCTCCTGTGGTATCTCATTCCAGGCAACTACCAACTCCTCTCGAAGTGCTTCTAGAGTCTGAGGAGGACATTGCAAATTGAGCAATCTCCTACCCATCATATCCCACACGTGCTCAATTGGGGATAAGTCGGGAGATCTTGGTGGCCATGGTAACAATGTGACATCATTATGTTGAAAGAAGTCTATTGTGACTCTTGGAACATGTGGTCGGGCATTATCTTGTTGGAAAGTTGGATCTGCCTGGGTGTCAAGATAGGGTAAAAGATGGGGTTCTAGAACTTCGTGGATATAACTCTGCGCGTTCATGTTACCTCTGATGAGGATTAAAGGTGACCTGGAACCATAAGCTATAGCACCCCAAACCATAACTCCAACAGTGTGATGAACATGTCTTTCAACAAAAAACTGTGGATTCGTCCTTTCACCACGTCGCCTTCTAACCCTGGCACGACCATCGTGCATGCCTAAACAAAATCGAGACTCGTCACTAAAGACAATACTGATCCATTCCTGATCCCAGAGTGACCGTTGTCTGCACCACTCAAGGCGATTACGTCGGTGTTCTCGAGTTAGAGGGAGGACCCAGTGTGGCCGGTATGAAAACAAGCCAAAATTTCTCATTCGTCGGTAAACACTTCGCATGCCAATAGGTCTTCCGTGTTCTGCAAACCATTCATTTGCAATGGACCTGGTAGTGGAGAAACGGTCCCTTAAGGCCAATAATCTTAGGCGGCGATCTTCACGGTCTGTTGTTCTACGGCGGCGTCCAGTGCCCCTTGCTCTTTGCGTACGGCCTTCTCGAAGCCATGCCTGACAACACCTAACCACAGTGTCTACACTTCTTTGCACTCTAATTGCAATTGCCCGAAAAGAAAGTCCAGCTTTCCGACGAAATCGTACAGGTCTCCGTACTCTAGGCATCGTAACCGATCGTAAAGGATGTCAAGAACCAAAATCCGCCAACGTTGATTCTTTACTGAGGCTGAAATATTCATTTTTAGAGCGTTAGTGAATTAAAAAAAAAGCAGTATAAAAACCGGAATGTCCAACTGATAAGGCTGAAAATTTTTTCACTTGTTATTTACAGTAAGATAAATACATTCACCAACTTTTATTAAAATAAAACCATTTAAACTGGGTGTTCGGATTTATATGTCACTTAGTATATATTCCATCCAATTCCTCATCTTCCTTTACATCATAATAGTAATCATTTATTAATTTATGGGTTAATGAATTTCCTCAAAGGAATAGAAACATTATGTCCTCTCCATCCTAAAACACAGATAATATGTGCAGGATGTGTCAATCTCTACATCTCCCTGATGCAGAATGCAATTACTATGGACACAAAATTATGAAAAATGTTTCACAAATAATGTCTTTTAAGTCCAAAAATCATAAAAACTAGTAATGTATATTATTTGATTGTCTTTTTGACTGGCGGGGATATCTACTTGTCACTCGTAGGGTTGCCAAGTCTAACGACGATCACGTCTCGTGGTGGGCGGCGCGACATGAATCTTTTACATTTGCTGGTTTTGAATTTTCTTCGTGAAAATTCACTAGGTAATCATCATTATAAGCATCTTTGGTAGACTGTTCGATTTGGGATGGGAAAGATCTCCTATTTATGAAAATATTTTTGGTATCATCTAACCGTTGCAATCAGTGCACAAAGACTGTGACATATGATTTATAGCATAACCCGCTGCCGTATCAATATAAATTTAACATACAGGTCGCTAAGCCGTGGGGATGCAGTAATCGGGATGAATATCACGGCAGCAACTGATGATTTGGGCATGTCTGGTAACAACGTATGAAGTGAAACTTCACAAATTTGAAGATTTTTTACAATTTCTTTGAAAATGATGAAAGATATGTCTGATTTGGCAGGGTAATGTCGCAGCCAAATGGCAGTCGGTCTTTTGGGACGCTGGCCAGAAAGATTGAAACAAAGTTGTCACACAGTAGCCTTCCACACTTACTTGTCAGGATGGAACGATTGTAACTGACTCGAAGGCCAAGGCTGAAGTGCTTGCCAAGATCTTTGCTGGACCATGGACACCTCCCAACAAAGCTTCTGGTACGGACTTGATTGTACTGAAGAGGTGTGCAGCAGAGCTTGCTCCAGTTCTTTCGCGTCTCTTCCAGATATCTTATGAATCCAGCAAACTGTAAATTTGCTCATGTCCAACCCATCCCAAAAAAGGATCTGAAACCGACCCTTACAACTACAGGCCTATAGCTCTGCTGTCTGTTATAAGGAAGGTGTTGAGAGGTGCATAAATCGTGAGCTTCTGGACTACCTCGAAGGTCTCGGCTTCATTAGCGACAGGCAGTATGGTTTCCGACACCAGCGATCCACAGGAGACCTCCTAGCTTACGTCTCGCAATTGTGTAGTCAGCTAATCCAGTATTACGGTGAGGCTTATCTCATTAGACTTGATATCACGAAAGCATTCAGTCAGCTGTGGCACGCTGTCCTCTTATGCAAACTTCCATCCCATGGTATCCGTCGTGATTGACAGGATGTCATCTTCAAGGTTAACGCGGGTGTTCCCAAGAGATTGGCCTTGGCTCCGACACGGTTCTTCTTGCATATCAACGACCTCCTTTTCTGTACGATGAACCCAATCCACAGCTTCGCTGATGACAGCACTCTACATGCAGGAATTCAGAGTGACAAGGCGATCACTGCAGCTGAGCTGGAAAAAAGAAGATTATCGACGACTTCCTCTCTGACGAGAGATCAGCAGGTTATCACTGCTTGGGGACCCAACAATCTGCTTCCCAAACACAGTACTGTAGCGTGACGAACAAAAAGCGTCCTAGCGCTCATACGGTTCCGATGGATGGGCGGGTTCTGCCAAAGAGCCGTTCATTTAGGCTGGTCGTAGTCCAGATCACCGAGGACTTGATCTGGCACGAACACATCTTGTCAGTAGCGGCAGCTGCTGGGAAAAAACTAGGCTATTTGTTTCGGGCTAAGAAGTATTTCCGCATGACCTGCTCACTCTATACAAGGCCTAGAAAAGGTCTAGCCTCGAGTATTGCTCAGCACGTTTGGGGTGCCGCCGCCCGTCTATATTATCTATGCTCCATGTTGTCCAGAGAAGAGCTGTCCGTCTGATCGATGACTCCTCTCTAACAAACAGTCTCGGGACTCTTTCACACTGCCAGCCGTCGGCGATCAAGTTCTCTTCTACCGCTACACCAACGGGCTTTGCTCCTCAGACTTCTCTTCCATGATGCCGCCGCGCGATGTGACTGCCATACGGACCCGGCTGCTTCGGTACAAAAAAATGACAGTAAAAGCTTCCTACTTCCATTTTATATTGGCTGGGGAGAGGGTAGCAGAATCACTAGTTGCGTTCGGCACTTGAAAAGGCTTTAAGTTTAAAAAAGGCGAACTTTAATGGAATTACAAATGTAGCCAAAAATGCTGGAAATAGCCAGTGGAGAAAAAATACAGAAAATCGCTAAGTCTGGCAACAGTGTTGTTTTGTCCCGATGGTACGTGACTCAGTCGCGACTAGGATTGTGATGGGACATTTTACTCATACTGATCGGTGCATGAAAATAACTGAATGACTCGGCACACTGCAAGTGGGGAAAGTGATTTTTCTCAGGTACCAAAAGGAACTAAGGAACTGTCAAATAGGAATTCCATCTCACACGCATGAAACATCTGTCGAAATCAGGTTTAAGTGTTGTATGAAAATTGTTTTATTGAAATCGATTAATTTCTAGAACATCCAAAGATTTGATAATCTCAAAAAAATATATAAACATAGCCAACAGTCAAGCAAGTCAAAAATCTCTGGGAAGCAAGTATCGAGAACTACAGGCTCCAGGGGCGCGGTGGAAAGTGGAAAATCTCTGACTTGTGAGTCAGCTTGAAGTGAGATGAGATTATAACTGAGAAATTGGTTAAAATAGAAACTACTGAAATCAGCCTTGTGTAGTCTTAACTGTCAAATATTACCAAGCTGTTCAATCGCGGTTTCTTGCAGTGAAGCCAGTGTTGGACTGGTGCATATTTCAAATTCTTATAACAGAACCAATTTATATATTCATGTTTTTTTTGTGCGCATCTTGAACTAGTTTTTCACTCAGTGTAGAAACATATAGAACTTGAAGCAACTTGGGCTAGTGTTGTCTACTGTCTTCTGCTTCGATTTCCATCTTTGAATGCAGCCGTGCTATTTGCTCGTGGTTTACTATTATTTTTTTTCGATGATTCATCATAGTAACGCTGACAAGAACAAAGAAACGAAAAATATGCTTCATTGCACGCGAGATGTTTAATGTTGTGTTGGGAGTAACTTTAGGATCGTAGATATTAACTAAGGTAGAGTATTTTAAACACAAAAACTGCGCTAGTTTTATCAGAAGACTACACTATATCTCTGAGCCACAGAAGCAAAGCGAATCTCAAGCTTTCGATTCTCCCATCACTAGCGTGATGAAATGACAATTTGTCCCTCCTTGGATTACTTGAAATAGTGATGTGCTTTCTAGTTTGTTTCATTAAGTTGTGTTTCGTTCTAGGAACTGGTTCGTCAACAACCTACTTTATGCATGTACAGAAACAGAGCAGATATTCCAGTCTGTCAGTCGAGATAACGTAAAAACGATTCAATTCATATCTTTTAACCGTTCCAATGCATTCCACTGATTGCAAATGTATTCTCCCATCACTAACATTGTGAGACACTAATTTCAAATGTCAATTCTCCTTTGGTCTATTCTTTTTCTCCAACGTTACTGTACTCTATGTTTTGTGGTCACTTGTCACTTATTGTTTTGATCCTGTGTTATTTCTAAAAATGTTCGGTATAAAAAGTGCTCTCTCCAAGAACTTTCTTGTGCAGAATTACATATTACACTGTCGTGTATAGTTAAATCTGCAAATACGTGGTTATGTTGAGTGTACCATGTACCATCACCGATAGTGCGATCTGTTGTAAAACAAAAAACTGCATCTGCAATTGAATGTATGAATGAAATCTTGAACAGTTTCGGACCAGTGGTGTCAAAATGTCGTTGAGGAACTGGAAAGAAGTGTATGAATGTGTTGAAACGCAACACCTAACAAAAATTGGAGTGAAAAGTCTGTTTCGTGTAAGAATTTGGAAGTGCAAGTTTGCAACTACTAAAACCCAGTTGGTGAGTTAATATACTAGTCACATATGGATTACATAAGTTGCAATAAACATGGAGAAACCTTCAGCTAAACTGAAAAAAAGAAATGGATTTTACTCAGCATCAAGCATTTTTTTACATTTTGGCTCAGTCTTATATAATTTCATAATAATTAATAAACTGAAAACATTTTAATGGCAAGCTGTCACTTCATATTTTACAGTGTTTTGTTTTGAATACTTTGATGCTATTTGCGGCCAAAAGTTTGACGGAGAGATCTTAAGGGTATATTTGACGGACTCGTACCCTATTGGTGCAGAATAATGGTTTGTTAAATTGAGATTTAACACTCTCTGTATTGTTGATTTTGACACACCAATTTTTCCTTCTATGGTTCTTACTGATGCACTAGGTATTTCGTTGTAAGATGATTTCTTCGCGATTTTCTTTTTCAATAATTATTGTATTATCTGGTTCCAGGTTGTTCGATGGCCCCATGGTTTATTAAATTAACTACTATTTTTATAGATGGGGCTTTACGAGGCTGCCGTCGTTCGGGGTACATCTCCAAGTACCTTGCTGAGGTAATGTCGTTTCTGTGTGACTGCAAGTACCGCGCTAACATGTCAACCTTTTCTTCATTTGAGTAGGGGATACCTGCCATTTCCAACAGGTTTTGACATTTTTTTGTCAGATTTATGATTTTAATGAGAGAAAATTTACCTATCACTTATTAAAACACAATTTTGATACTTGAATAATTTAACGTCAAAGTCAGAGCCTCCTTAGATGAAAAAATGCGTTACTACTACTACTACTATTTTCTGACAAATAATTCGTGGCCTCTCTGGAAAAAAATAGTACCATAGCGTGTGATGATATTTCAATGATACTCCGACCTTTTATGCACTTATGAGACACTACTAGCCTGGAGATTTTACGCTCTTTCCAAAAATCCTAAAATCCATTATGGCGGCCATAAGAAAAATGAAAGTTGAGGCACGATGCGGGAAAACAAAGGACGATTTGAGACGTGTCGTACACGCTATCTTATTTGCCTTAAAAAAATGTCCGGATAAAGTCATATTTTGACAGTTGTCAAATCAACCGTTTCGGATTTACTGACAAAAACCAAAATTCGACATTTTCGATTTTTCGCCGATATCTTCAAAACCAATTGACAGATATATCTGAAGCCGGCTATCGAAAACACTAAGTTTTCTCTAACATTCCGCATTTAACCTTTGCTGTAGGTGTGACAGGAGCCGAGATTCCTGTTTAGAGAAGCGAATCTGGGACAGACTGTACGAGTATATAAGGGGTGTTAATAAAGTATGTAGACAAACTTTAACCATCGAATCCTTGGTCAATTTGAAGACTAACTGTTTATATGGGTCCGTAACGGCTTTCTTTTCGAGCTAGAGCACTATCACTAAAGAAATACGAGTAGTGTTCCATACATTTATATGAATAATGAAACGTATTTATTGAACGGTTGGTATAACCTATGATAAATTTTGCATGTTTTACAAGTTACTGAGGCTCAATATGAACGTGGATGAAAATAATATTATCCTGTATTTTTGGAAAAAAAATTATTTAGAAGGTCAATAGTCAAAACAAATCAATGCCATTCTATTCTTTAAAAAAATACTGGATAACGTTATCCGTATCTAAGTACATGGAGGATCTGAAAACAGCTGTAAATCATGTGATATTCACTACAGGGCATACTTAAATAAAATAAAATACGTTCCACTCTTTTATAATTTTTTAGAATCACATCCTCATTTCTTTCAGTGCTAATATGCTCTAGCTTGAAAACAAACCGTTGCGGACCATGTTATGGAAATTTCGTCTTCAAATTGACCAAGGGTTCGACGGTTAAAGTTTGTCTACATACTTTATTAACAACCTGTATGGCACAATAATATTTATAGTAGTCATCAAAATGCCACAAAGCAGCACAGTATGCCTTGGATTGTTTAGGCGCCAGCATCCGGCCAAACGCACGACTCGACGAAGCTGCAGCACATTTTACTAGGTGATATACTTATTGTTTCAAGTATTTGAAAGAGTTAGCTAGCTCAGGCAGAAGTCCACAACAAATTATCTTAACCATTCAAACAATAGCCAATAACTAATCTGCCAAAACATTGTGATATGGTCTGAAAACTATTGTTTTCAGGAACGTGCTTTCATGGAGGGTGAATCACCTTGTAGTGATGATAGTGTGCTTTACTGTACACCCACACGTCACCGCGACGATTTAAAGCTACAAGTGAACGGAAAAATTAGTCATGCGATGGAGCTCATTTACCTCTCAAAATAACCATTTCCGCTAGCAAAACGCCCGCACAGACGCTTCAAGGAGTGCGTTTTCAGCTCGTTCTCTAAGAGAAAATGAGTAAAACGGTCATGTCTACACACCACTATATATCCCTCCTTGACAAATTAAATCTCAGCTGTGGCTTGTGGATATGCACGATGTGTTGGTGAGATCGTTCTCACTTGTGGTCCATCGCCATCATGTCGCATTTCATTTTGGCTCATTGGTTTTTGTAGCTTTGTTGCGATATTGTATATGTATATCAAAAATTAATTGAAACGTTTAGGTGCAAGAGAAAAAGCGATTTTTGCTTCATTTAAACGTTGCTATAATGTCTACGAGCTGTGGCAAGCTTTGAACGTTAATTAAAATGACCAGCATAATGTAAAAATCATATCTATCCACATACAATTAGGCGCGTACGGATTACCCTTTATTACGTATCGCTTAGAGAATCGAAATACTGTTTCAAAAATAAACTTCACTTTGCTTGTTGATATCCTCGCAGAAGTCTTTGAATCAAGCAGTATGATTAATTTTAGGCACAGCTACAAAAAACTCCTGCTTTCTGAACAAGAACGTATGTGACACTAATACAAGTTCTCTTGTACAATTATAGAGTCTTATGTATTGACTTAGTTTATTAATTCTCTATTTACATATATTTAAAAATGTGAATCTTTGCAATTTCTTGTTTATTGTCACGCGTTTTGCGTAAATTGTGTGTGTACATTGTTTGTTGCTCTAAAATGCGTTTCAATATATCTTCACATTGTAGCGATGACATATTAGATCTTCTGACTGTTATTTTTAATTTATAATAAATAATTTTAATTATACTAATCTTGTTCAGCGTGAGCTTGAAAGCTGCGTTAGGAATATGAGGTCCTTTTGTGGCAATTTGGACTTGTCTTGTCCTCAATGTTTTCTGATATGTTTGTTATGATTGATTGATAAATATTATTCTATTCCACTCAAAAAAAACTGACGACAGTATAGTATTTTTGAGGTACGTTTATACTTCGGAATCGAAGAACTTGCACTATTACAAAGACCCAGGACGAAAAACTTTCAAAAATACACTGTGATCAGACTTTCCGCCTTTCGTGATTCGAAATGGTGCACGGCTCTTAACTTATCTGGATAGCACTACAACTCACGATAAAATATAACTGCGGTTTGCATATGTAGTGAACCGGCAACTACCACAGAGCGAGCTTTTTCTCCTGAACATATGTATGTGTATTTCTACTCTCCTTTCTCTCCTAAATATATTGTTCTATGTGATCTACATACAACAACGATATATTAGAATTGCAAATTAAAACAATTAAGTGCAGTATCTGTACTCGTACAGGACCACTTTAAAGATTTATTCAGTGATTTCAATGCAGCATAATTTGATACTTTCGACAGAAGGCGGAAAGCTGTATGTGTCTATGAGTAAATAGGAAGTTGTTATTCCTAATCAGAGACCATGTTATTCTTGACGTTATCATAATCTCTATGTTCTTATGTGCCAGCCAGACGTTTCAAATGGCATTTCTCATGGAGAACATGATTTTTCTTACGATAATAGTTCTCGTTGAGGTATGTAGAACCCACTCGAAGCGAAGTATTGGTTTTAGGGAATGGTCGGTAAACATGTACTTTCTAAGATTGTTTCCTTTTGTAGAAAAGACACTCGCCACATAAACTTGTTGGTTCTTGGTTGTTTACGTATCGTAAAGCCTGACACCGAAATAAATATTCGAATAGAGTCTCTTGGATATAAATATATAGTCTCTTATATGTATAGGTATATATAAATATTTAAATAGAGTCTCTTATATATATATATATATATATATATATATATAATCTACTGGCAATTTCTGAAAATGGTGAATAGCACAAGTATTATGAGAAACTTTGTTATGTATTGTACTTCTTTTAAGTAGTAATTCCACTAGTGGGTGTAGAGAAATTTGGTGATATGGGACTGTCACAAGTTGTCCCAATGAAATAACACACCATTATCTGAACAGAATTTCTGTTGCAGCCTGTACATTCATCACGTTCGACAGCGAATCTGTGGAATTTAAAATATTAAACGCGGCACAGGTATATTATACGGCGCAGCAAAAACTTCAGCAAATATTCATGCTTAAAAATGTGAAACACTTCCAGGTAATTCATGGAATGAGATAAAAGAAATCCTGCAAAATAAATTATGTCATTAAAGAAGTGGGAAAACTTCTGCATTTTTGTTACGAGGGTAGTTTCGTGCCGAGCCACAAAGGTTTTTTTTTGTGCAGCTGTCTGAAAAATGATATTCATTTCATCTCTGAGAGCTTTTTACCTTCCTGCAATGATATTACAGCAAGTATTACCGGTTTTTGTTATGAGGTTACATCTTCCAACATATACGTTCTAAGGTATGATGGGTGGAAGTACACTGATATAGAATCTTTAGGGGATACGATACGACCTCTTTGGTCACGGGGCCAGCTCCAGATTTCTATCATACAGATCTGTCAAAGTGACAGGCGCGTACAATTTGACTATGGCTATTGAATTCGTTGATTGCTACTGGTGTAAGGTGGGTGGATAATGGAAGGCCATGATCATTGTAAAACAAATGACAAATTCTTTCCACTGACACTTACATCCTCCTAATTTAATGACAGACGTGGCGGCGAGTTCTTGACGTCGTTATTTTGTGAATGCGGTCCATCGCTTTGTTAACATCGATCGTCTCATCGAGATGATACCTAGAGGGGAGCTATAAGGATCTCCTTTGTTTTATACAAAACGGTGTTGGGGGTGGAACCAAACACGACACTTTTGAATCGTATTGACATCGGGTGTGGCGTAAGTTTTGTATTCTGTATATTATGGGTAGACCAGGAAATGCCACGCTAACAAATAAACAGCTTTTATTCCTTTGTTAACTGGAACAAATCGATTATTGAGTTACACTTTATTCTTTTATGTAACTTGTATAGTATTTTTCTTTATGGCTGAATATTACTTGTACTTGTATAAAGGTCTTTCATTGTAACGAAATATTAAATACAATAATATATTCTCATAGAAAATACTCAATATACTTGATTAGTTGAAGGCTATCGTAAAAATAAGAATGTATTCGTGAAAACATTTTCAAAATAATTTTAGTGAGTTTACACAATATAGTAGCAGCAAAAAACAAATGAGCTGACACCTGAAAGACAGATGTTGTCAGTGCTACGTTTATTTGTACAATGGAAAAGGCCACTGAGGGGGCCGAAATGTTGGTAAAGAGCAAGTCCCATATGTGACTCCGTCTATCCAGAAAAAAAATTGTCCTGGTCGAGTGCATTCCTTTGTGCCGTAAAATTATGGTAGTAAGTTTGTACTGACGACTAATTGGCAGATGTGTACCTTTGTAGCATTTCTCACCTACTATCACACCATGGGAAGTGAAACGTCAAGACTAGTGAGCCACTAAGAAATTTTACATGCATATTCATAATGGAACGTACTGAAAATTAGATAAATTGTTCAAATTCTGTGGGTACTCCATTCATATAAAGCTAATCGTTAATGTCGGTCTGCATCATAATTTGCAATGATACATGTGCAAGTCTCTGAATGCTTAAGCAAACTGCCGGTAATCAAAATTATCATACTACTTTCTGTCTCATAAATTCACCTTAATACTCATAAAACATGAAGTGAAAGCGGCGTATTTAATCAACAAGGTGTACATCGGAATGAGGAAGCATGCAAAAAGATAGCAACCAATCCAGGTCTTTAAACAAGGTAAATTTAGTTTGTAAGCTGAAGAATCAAAAGGGAGTGAGTAATTTTGACGTGAGATGCTGTTAGTTGTCAAACGGAAACCGGAACTGCTATAACAGAAATATTCCTGACAATCCCCCTAGCACATAATTTTGTATAACTTAGGTACTAAATGATAAAGCTATCAAGCTCATGATCACCATAAAGGACAATGGGTAATTTCAATATGACTCCTGAGGTTCGAAATTCATCTGAGAGAGAAAAATTACTTATTGCCTTTTGATTTGTTTTATCAATATTTTTCACGTACCATTTGTACGGGGTCACAATCTGGTAAGTTTTATTGGATTTAGATAATGGTACATTGATCTATGAAGACACTTCTTAGAAAAGAGTAGGAAACTAAGGGATCGTTTAATAGCTTGTGATTCCGTTGTACGAAAAGCGTTTCAGGCTTACTAGCAGGTAGTCAAGTCAACAATTAGATTAAATACCAATTGCCTTCGTTTATTTAGTTATATAAGAAATCAACGACATCTTAATGAGTTCACTTAAAACAAGTCTTCCATGAACAGTCAGTACTTTTTCTGTCGGGTGCTTTTACAGAGATTTCCGAAATATGTAGAAACCTCACATATTAAAAAAGAATAATTAACATTTATGCCGGTGTTTCTAATATCACACTACGACATAGCACTAGCTACAAAATAAAAAAATCGGAGATACTCACAGAACTGATCAAGTTATTGAAAGTTCTGTGGCTGATTCACGGTGCAAAAAGATATCTTGAGTATTCATGAGGTTAGATCATCTCATAGTCCCTAGCGCCCATTTACAGCGATCCAAATGAGTTTGATGTATAATTAGGTAACCTCTTATTATCATTTTCTTTGGATGACTCTATTTAGCAGTCTCTCAGAGTCAGAAACTCCTTGTTATTCAAACGGTTTACTGGTTGCGATTGAAGATTTGCCTGAGGTTCAATACCTTTCTGCTTTGCAGAGTATTCATTCCTCATGGATGAAAGCAATTAGTTCTGTTTGTTTGACTGGCCCAATATCGGCAATATTCCGTAACAGATCTTTTAAATGTTGTGTTTTGCTTTGGTCACTTGTTTTGTTGTAAAAACATTACTTCTTGGTTTTAGTTGTAGAGCTATAGAGCTAAAAGGTTTTTGACATTGAGCGCGTCCAATCAACGTGAAGCAGTCCAGCGGTGCAACGCTTTTACCGGTATGCTGAATATCAGTAGCCGTGACAGTTTTTAACATTTCTTCAAATAACTGTTATGTCTGAGATCCAATTTAAAAATGCTGTCAAACTGACAAAGCCATCTCATGGCTATTGCTGTTTAGGATAACTACACCGCTGGGTCGCTTTACGTTGGCAGAACACCATTGTTATTATACGAGTATTACGCTGTTAAATAAGCCTTTTGATTAGGAAAACGTTAAACAAAAGGGGGAAGAGGTGAATCATGTAGATATATGGCAGAACATGAAAAAAGCGTCAAGTAGATTGAATGTGTACTTCTTACGCAACTCTAAACAAGTGGAATTTGAACACGTATCATGTATAGTATCTAAAGCAACTTTTGTACGTTCTGGTACATTTAATATTCGATGGCTGTGGAAATCCTTGTGCCTTGACATAGAACCGTAGTCAATCTTCGTAAGCTCTTGAATCTTCATTATTCGACAGCTATAAAGATCCTTGTACATCGATGTAAGGGCCATATAGGAGATGGAATATCGGTATTGTTGATTTGAAAAATTAAAATTATTATTATATTACAATATCTCCTCGATGGCGTGGAAAGCCAACTGATAATTGTATGACTTGATAGGCTGTACAGTCTAACGCCCCAAAACTCATAAATCAAACCGGTCTACCAAATGAATAAATGAATGAATGATTTACCGACATTTATATACAAAAAATTCAAACCCAGTTCCCTCTATTACGCCACCTTCCAGCTCAAAACCACCATTCTACCATCTCCCCAGGTTATAACGAATCGTCAGAATTTGTAAACGCGACAGAAATGGCAGAAAAGGAAAAGGACCTTTAGGTAAACGGCAACGCGGATCCTTTGTAAGCGAAGGCAGGCACCTCGGCATTTTCATGTAAATAGATAGTCAACACAGAGATATTCCCTTTTTGTATGCTAGTAATGGCCTATCCCCAGGATAAAAGGTGAAAGGGCACGTAGGATGTTACCAATAAAAGTGTACGACTGGTGACGTATAAAATGGTACTATTTCTCTTGAGAACGGATGCCTAATGGAATAATAACATAGGTATGCGTTGAGCTTTGATCAGCTGATGGAAGCTTTCCCGTTTCCTTGTAACTCTTTATTTGTTGCATGCAGACAGAGCCTTCGCGATATCTAAAATTATGAATAACTGCCGCTATACACGGGCGTTGAATTGTCTCACTGCAAAAAACGCTGCTTGAAAATTATACGTCACCTCGCAAAATGGAAAAAATCTTTATCAATGAAATGCTGAATACCTGTACCCACAGGCATATAATTGTCACTATAAAATGCGTGACTACTTGCTGTCATACGAATCGCACGTCGACAATTCCTGATGAGCATCATTCAAATTATCGCCCTGTAAGGTTTAGTTCGGATGACGCGCATCCGACGCGCGTCGAGGTGGCGGGGGTTTGTTGGGTCGATGTTCAGATGGCACCCATATAATTTTCATCTAGATTTTAACTAGCTAAAATAGGGTCAGATATTGTATTTATTTAACGAGAATGGATGCCGAAGAAGCTATTTTGCTTGGTTAACATACAGAGGAGGAAGGGTATACTCGACTTTGAGAAATATACTTTATTCCTTACCCTTTATCACTCCGAAGACATAAACGACGATCTTTAGTTACTTCATAACATCAAAAAATCGTTGAGGGACACGACAGGATAATTGTAAATGGAGAATTAAAACAAACCCACCTAATACGAGGGATATATGTTAAGTTTTGAATATAGAAACATAGTAGGCCGCGCGGATCGAAAGTCAGTACTGAATCTTAACCTCACTCTTTAGTAAACTTAAATTCAAAGTTTCACAGCAATACGTGCAGTGTTCTCGCTGCAGTGAATTTTTAAATGTCACCAAATCATTAGAAAAATGGAACTCAACCGAGAACATTTTCGCGCCATAATTTATTACAACTTTCAGAGACAATTATGGCAACAAGAATGCCTTGCTGAGTTACTGTCTGTTTTCGGCAACGAAGCGCCACATCAGTCGATAATTTCCCGTTGGTATGGAGAATTCAAACGTGGACGGGTGAGTCTTAGCGACGATCCCAGGGTGGGTGCACCAAAAACGGCAGTCACCCAGGAAAACGTCGATGCTGTGCGCAAACTCATCATTGAAGATAGACGTGTGACATATCGCGAGATTCAGGCGTCCTTGAAGATCTCAAAGACCTCAATTAAAAAAAAAATACTTGAAGAATTAGGAGTAAGAAAATTAGTTTATCGTTGGATACCTGTTGACTGAAGAGCAGAAAGCCGCCAGGGTTAATTGGTGTCCAAAAACGCTTGATCGTCTCAATTCTGGAAACTCAAAAAATGTGTACAGCATTGTTAGAGGTGATGAATCGTGGATTTACTGTTATGAAGCAGAAAATAAACGACGGTCGCCTGTTTGGGTGTTCCAAGGTGAAGAAAAGCCAACAAAAGTCATCCGTTCTCGAAGTGTTTCGAAAAAGATGGTCGCGACATTTGTGTCAAAAACGGGTCATATTGCAACAGTTCCTCTTAATGAGCAAAGAACTGTTACTGCGGATTGGTATACCACCATTTGTTTGCTAAAAGTCATCACCGAGCTTCGAAAAATCAACCCCAAAAGAAGAATCATCCTCCAACAAGACAATGCAAGCTCACACACAGCCCAAAAAACAAGGCAGTAGTTAACCTAAGAAAACGTGGAGTTATTGGACCATCCTCCATATAGTCGCGATTTAAGTCCTAACGATTTCTTTACTTTCCCGAAAATGAAAAACAGACTGCATGGTCAAAGGTTCCAGTCACCAGAAGAAATAGTTAACGCATTCAAAAATGCCGTTTTGGATCTGCCAGCAAACGACTGGAATACGTGCTTCGAAAATTGGTTCGAGCGCATGCAGATGTGTATTCATCTTCATGGAAAATACTTCGAAAAACAATAGTCATTTAAAACTACATACCGTGTTGTTTTATTTCCAAATGCAAAACTTAAAGGACATCCCTCGTACTCCTTCTTTTATTCAATATCATTCCAAGAAATTAGGATTCCTCCCAAGAGCTCGTTCTGTCTGACTTACTTAAATAAAACCTGGAGCGCATGTCCAAAATCGGAAGCCTGTTTCCAATTTAATCAATAAGAACATCTATTTTAAGTTCTTCGCTCTCCATTTCAGTAGCATACTTTAGAAAACAATTTTTCGTAACGTGTAACGATCAATCTTTGACCTTTCTCTGACGATACACGAAGAGCTGTATCCAGGTTTTTTTAACCTCCATTTAGCCACGTTTCGTCCAAATAATATATTTTTCGGTTCTGTCGTCTATATTCAGTTATTGCGCGTAGGTGTGTTCGACGCTACGCGACTATCCCTGTCAACCCTGAATTCCGATTACGTGTTTCGTAACGAAAATTACCGTCGTGGAGGGTTTTCCTTAATACTTCGACACTCACTGGGGGTATAATGTCATTACTCTTTATCTTTGCATGTATATCCTTAAGGATTGGTATCTCATTCCTAAAAACTTTGGATCAGCAGTAGTTCTAGTTTTCTTCTGTTCATGCACCACCCTGCGAAAAGTCCACTTTGGGACGCCTGTCATGCTTTCGCAACGCGTAAGTCCATCTCCCTGTGATATAGTGTTCAAATAATTGAACACGTTTCGCGTCCTTTTTCAGTGCCTTACGAAGCTTTCTACTTGTTCCCTGGCTTCCAGTACTTCCACTCCCAGTCTCACCGTCCATGGTTAAGGAAATATAAGTATAATCCGAACAATAACAATAGAAATAACCAAATAACAATTCTTCTAACAACAAACAATATCACGCGATAACTAGACTCTCAACGAAACAAGTTCCAAGCACTACTAGTCTACGCCAATGTATCGAGCCTTGTAGCGTGGAAGCGTTGAGGCATCGTCTTATCTCAGGACCGGAATCAGTTTTCATTCTTCGTTTCAGTTTAATTATGGTAATATTCAAGCGCGTTCCTTACTCTTAGGGTGTTTATGTGATTTTGACTGGTTTTAATGTTTTATTACAAGTAGATGAGCTCATCAGTGGAAAAACAATACTATATGATTTTTAAGGCCACAAAATCATTTTGAATTGCAAAAAGTTGTAAAACATAAAATATTAATTTGCATTCGCCTGCATGATAGTCAATAGCGTTACAGAATGCGGTGCGGCATCAGCTATTCGTTCATTGTTCAACAGCTAAATTGTAGTGTAGAATCAACATTGAGTTAGCAAATAAAGCCGACTATAATTTTCTCGGGATAATAAGGACCTAATAATGCAACCAGAGGACGATTGAAAATTACTATTTTCTCATAAAAAACGTTATTGCATGTGGATTGTTTATAAGAGATCGCTATATGCTTCCTATGGCTATTGTAGCTTTCTTTGTTATTTGTATTGATGTTAGCATTTTTAGTTAGTCCTTATAGTTAGGCTATATATTTTGTTTTGCTTGAATTAGATAAGGCAAGGGTATGTAAGTAAGTGACAACGGTTGTCTTGCACGGCTTCAAGGCTGAGTCTTTAGTCTTGCAGCACTTGTGGACAATATGTATTGCGCTTCAAAAACACCAGTAAATGATCCTCGTAAATCGCCCTAACCACAACTACCCCAGAGAGTAAAAGCCTATTCACAATACAGGGGATAGCACCTTACTCTCATCTCAATGGTGGTATCGTCGACCGTGGACATCGTAGTCCGGTTTCTCAGCTTTACCTCTCTCTATTAGCTTAGCATGGTTGTAGCCCACTTACTATCCGAATAATTCACCAAGGATCGCGTTCTTGACTTATTAACCGTAACTTGTATATATAGATAGCTTGTTACTGCCATCTCTCCACCATCTAATGCCTTATATAGTGGTCTGTATCATCCAGGGCCAAATATGTTGTACAATTGTAAAATTTAGAGCTGCATTTTATTTTTTCTCATACCATTTTACATGTCGAAGGCAGAATAATAGGAATTCAACAACAACGTACGCCCAGCTTCATTGATCAATGAGTCTATACCACTCTAAAATGTATAATATACATATAAAGCCCCACAAGCAGAACACGATTATCGGGGAGTGTGCCAGATAAAATGCACTGCTTGATATGTATCTAGATTCCGACAAATCTCAGCTATTTTCCCAATAATTTATTCCTTTATCTCCCGCCGAGTGATCTACTGGTAGGACGTCTCATCAATTTGTTCCTTATCTCAACGTTTACATGCTCGACTGTCTCGTTTCCTCTCCCTCGTTGGTCTTCCCAGTATTCTAAATTACACTTCCATTTATACACCTTTAATTGTATTTAACTCTGTCAATTTGCAATGGTAATGAAGAGAGTCCCATCGACGGTATAATTAGTCGAAGCGATACATAAGAGTGCCCTGGCTTTCTGACAGTCGACATTCGACTTGTCTATCCCACCGACTTATTAGCAAACAGAGCTGTGGGTATAAATACTCGTCAGTCGTCGGTGAATGACTCATGTATCGGTTCTTGGGCCCTCGGCAGACTTCGATGTCGAGACAATCAGACTGACCAGACGTTTCAGGCATCCCAGATGAGGATGATGTTGTAGATACTTACTTCTTCTCTGAAAAGGACGTGAAATGAGAATATCGGTTCAATATTTACTGGCAATAGATATCTCTAAATTTGAATGATATAGCTCTGTCCAGTGCTGCAAGTTTTATATTTATGAGACCAGGGTTGATGAATGGCCTAGAAGCCACTCGTCTCGGCGTGTCGCAGTTCAGATCTCTGGTGACGTGATTTGGTAAGAACAGCTCTCGACAACCGCTGTACCTGTTAAGGAAATTCTGGATTATTTGTTTAGAGTTACTTGTACTTGCTGTCTCTCTCTGTATAAGATTTAAATAAGATCTGCACAGGGCCCAGTTATTGAGCTCTGTAAAATAGAATGCTCAATGGGGAACGCTCTCGGCGAAATAATCCCAATATCTGACAGCTGCTGGCATTTGTCATAGAAGTTTGCGAGGCAAGACTTCAGTACGCTTCTCCAGGGAATGACTCGGTGAGCAACTATTTTTTTTTATATCGTATGCTTAAGAATACAGTTCTCCGAAATGTAAGAGAACCGCACATAGTTTCTCAGTTAGCATACCCCCTCAATGTAAGAATTAACTTCTTGAAATGTTGCTTACTCGTCTCAAATGTAGGTGCCCCGACTACGCTAGTCATACTTAATGCAATTCGGAAGGGAGCTATCGGATTGGTCAGTGGCATCGAACCACAGGCTGTCAGTCCCTAAGAGCCGTAACCTTGATTTTCGTAGTCATTTCTCTCCTTCAGAAACGTTGGGACATTTATAGACTTCTACTTTTACGTGTTAGAGTCAGCGCTCGCCTATTGTGAGGCTATGCTTTCTTTTTGTATGAACATTTAGGCCATATAACAGATGATATAAATCAAAAGCATGAACAATTTGATGCAAATAGATATTTGTAACATAACCTCAAAGTAGAGCGCTGATATGGAACAGAAGAGAACTACGAAAATCTATTGGCGCCTAAAGGCGTCCTACAATTATTATAGGAACAACTGACTACATGATCCTAAGCCAGAGTCCAACGGCTGATTCAACAAGCCGTGCAATACTGCTTGTTGGCAGAAGATCAAGGCCCACAGTACCTTCTTACATAGAACAGACAAGCCGATGTCGAGTCCAGAAACAAGTATAGCGGTTCGCAACGCCAAAGACCAGCACGATGTAATAATTAGGGACAGGGTAATGTCACAGCGCAATGTCTTCCTGGACGCTGGCCAAGCATCTTGAACGGAACCTTTTGAAGGATAGCCCTCCACCACCTACGTGCAAGGACGGAACGATTGTCACCGACTCAATGCTAAGGCGGCAATGCTTGCCAAGGCCTTTGCTGACAACTCCACCACGGACGTCCGAGTATCGTCGATTCAAAGGGTTCCATACATTATGCGGGAAGTGAGCCCTTGCCGTTTGACACCAAGAAGGCATCTGGTTCGAGCTACTTTTTGTCGTTGTACTGAAGAGATGTGCAGCAGAGCTTGCTGCATTTTCGTCACTTTCTCAGAAAACTGGAGATTTGTTTGTGTCCCGCCCATTTTGGAAATAAGGATCCAAGACCCCTCACAACTACAGGCCTATAGCTCTACTTCCTGCTATAGGAAAGCTTATGGGGAACTGAATAAGTTGGAAGCTTCTGGGGTATCTTGAACGTCACGGCTTGCCTAAAAACAGGCAGTATGATCCACGAGGTACCGGGAGTCGAGTTCTACCAAAGAGCCGTTCATTTCGGCTGGTCGGAGTCCATCCTAACGAACTTTCTTAAATTTAAATTTGACTACATCACAGTGAACCAGTGACATTTTTTTGTATAAGTGCTACTCCACTAGTCTCACAAATCAACGTCAGGTTTGTTCATGAACGCTATCTCCTGTTGCTCTTGCCTCAGCTAGCGCAGAACAAGATAGTACCTTAATCTCTTCAAGCTCTGTATATTATAAATTAGCCCCTGCTTTTTCGGGGTATCGAGGATGTACATTGAACCAGAAGGGCCAATTGATAAATAAATGATTTGGCTGCAGTTAGCATTCCATTCCCTCAGCATCTCTTTAAGAGAGCAAGATATAAGATATGATCTCATCTATAGTGAGATTGTTGTATGATTGGAGTCAGTTTTTACCGTAGGCGTTTCCTATTTGTTGTTATACCTACTACCACTTGCTTGTGTTGTCTGATCGGCACCTTGACGTGATGCGTGTGTCCCTGTTGTATCTGTATCTTAGTTCTTTTGATACTACCCTGCTTTTGTATGAGAATATTTCAGAGATGTTAGATATGTGAGCATGTTCATACCATTTTCGTGGCTAAAAGGGTCTATCGCTCAGTTCATATCAAAGACAATTTACTACCATTGGACTTAAACTAACAGCCATTCAAAATAAGCAAGGGGATCCTATTAACTGTGGTAGCAGTTAGTCTTTTTGTAAACGGTGATGGGTAGGCCCTTGGTATCTTGTTACTTATCCAATACACACTCCGTTCTTGCGATCCGCAGCATACCCCTGAGCAAGCCATAAACATTCTGAAGGGTCAACACCTAACATGCCTATTGACCCACGATGCATTACGCAATAGTTTAGATCCTACAGATCGTTCTGACATACAATGAAGAATAAAGGATCACTTACTGCTGACTTATTTTATATCCAAGAAATATGCCGGTTCGCTTGTCTACAGCTTGTTCTTCTGCCAATAATATCTCAGACTGTTACAAGTACGGCCCATCCGATATCACAGCATAATTGTCCAGAACAGTCAGACAAATGGAAAAATGCTATCACCGTTCGTTTAGAAATTTCTCAACGTTTGAACAAGATTAAAGTTTCCTTTTTCGTGGAGACAGAAAGGAAACATTAACCCTCGCTGTCTTTTGTGTTGGAAATATGAAAGAAAATTTGACGCTTTATTTCGATTTCAGCTCGTCTACCGTTCGAAAACATATTTACGAACGGGGACAATAGACGTATTGGGAATTTAGAGAATCCCAGAAGTTGGCAAAGAAAATGGTCTAGGTGAAAACAAAATCCGATTGTGAATGGAAGTTGTTCCTACAACACTTCAATATTTTATTTGATCGACCCAACAGCTTGAAAAGAACATTAGGTGAGAAAAAATCGGAGCCGCGATGTGGCAAAACATAGAACAGTGTTAACGATATTTTCCGTTAACATCCTTTGCCATTTTATGCAAGGCTTCAAAGGATCTTTTTGTACAGTGCATCCAAGAGTATAAATCGGATAACACAAGTTTTGTATATCAGTCGCTACGTGATACTGACGACTGTATTGAGGTACTAAGGTTCGAGAAAGTTAGGTCATATGTAAGTTTCAAGCTGCAATGTCGCTATTGTCAGATAAGAATCTCGTCTGTGTACCTTATTCAAATTTAGATGGAATGGATCGAGACATCGACCACTATTCCCTTGCAAACAAATATGCTACACAGCGTCGCAAAGCGGATGATAAATTTGTTTTCTGGAACCGTTAGTCAAAACCATTCTCCAGTAATGATCCAGTTTTGACGACACTTTGTTTTTAAGCCACACATTTCCATGTGTCGTAATCTACAGTCTCTCGAGTTATAACTTCTGTTACATGATATATTGCTGGTTTCAGCCTCGAATTCATTAATATGTGATTGAATGTGGTTGGGTAAGCACTTTTCCCTTTATTGAAAACTGCGTTTCTCTTTCTGTCTTCAACTTTGTCGAAACATTTTGCGAACAACATACAGAACATTAGTAAATAGATTACTTTCTTTATATTTTCTCAGCATTTTTCTATTTGAATTCTTTAAAGTCCTTGTATTAATCTCACCTTTTCCGACGAAGTTGGTAGCTTCAGGAATACACCCAATAAATTTAGATTTATCTTTTTCCCGGGAAGTTTTTCTATCAGAAGATGCTTTTTGAATAGTAATTCGCATTGTAGGACGCCTTTATGGCCTTCTTGATTGTCATAGTTGCTTACTATTCCGTGTCAGCACTCTATTTTGAGGTTATGTCATAAATATCTATTTGCATCAAATTGTTCATGCTTTTGATTTATATCATCTGTTTTATTAGCCTGAAATTTCCTACAATTCAAAAAGAAAATATAACTTCACAATAGGAGAGTGCTGACTCTGACACGGTACAGGTGAAATCTAAAAATTAATGAATGAGAGAAAAGACTATGGCAATCAAGGAGGCCATAAAGGCGTCCTACAAATGTAGGAACGACTGACGATGTGGCCATTAGTAAATGATATATCTAAATCACGAATCACAGCTGTTACCAAATTGTAAAAAAGCGTGACCCTATTACGACTTGGGGAACTAGGCGCGTTATGGCGACGGCGCTAATGTTTGAATGTGTGTGGGGTGCCCATGCGCAGTAGTTGATTAGCAGTATTCAATGGCAATTAGACCACAATTGCTATACAACCAGAATCGTCAGCCATACCTATCGGTCACATTAAATGCGAACTGAGATCGAACCAATGACGTCTTACCCATATAGACCCTGCAAGAGATTCATAAGTCCGCCGTTTGTTATGTTCGCGAACCTCAGTGGCGGGAAATACGAACTTTCATTCATAATTTTATCAAATGGGCCCCAGGCTTGGAACAGCCCAACGCTCAAGCCAATAAATTTCTCAGTATTTTGGAGGTACAAAAAACGTCTTTCTTGTAGGTATACTATTATTAAGGTAACCATACGTCCCACTTTCGGACTCTGTCCTACTGTTCCTGACAAAAGCCTGGCGACATAAAAATATCCCTCTTTTCGGTCGTGGTATCTCCAACAAAAAGCATGCAACCCCCTCCCCTCCCCCCCGCTCTTCATACTTCTAATCATCGGCCATCAATGCAAGAAATGAAGTATGTTTACACATTGTGCTTTCATTCTATGATTGTCAACAAACAATAGCAAAATGTGTGCCTTTTGTGGTAGGTACGAGACCCCAATATAGAAGTAATAAAACACAGTACAGACTTACTTAAAAAAATGTATATGGAGATTAACCAATGCAAAATAAAATTTTCTTGACATTCTTAGTAGGAAATGTGTCAACAAAAAAATACCTAACAATTGTAGATATGGGATATCACACCAGTACAAGTTATATTAATTATAAGCAGTTGGCAATGAACATTGCACGGATTTGAAAATGTGCAAAATATGAAAATGTTTAAGCTGATAACATAGCAATTATATATAAACTAGCCAAAACCCGCGGCTTCGCTCGCATGAAAGTAGTATAATAATGCAATAGTTATTTTGGCGCTGGACCTTTTCATTCAACGTATCAATTCAGTAATAAATTAATTTCAAATGTGTTATCAGAATAACATAAATAATTCATGAAGTATCTCACAGCCTAGGTGGCTTATCTAACGTTACTATACGACTTTTCCCGTCCCGGTGTCCGCAAGAAACAGCTGGAGACGCAAAATTGTCCCACTTTCACAAGCTTCCCTCCCCTCACCCCGCGGTTTGACCTGGCGGCTCAAGCCACATCGGACTCAGGTCCCGAACTTCCTGTGTGTCCATCTACATAGCGTAAGGTGGCCTTGGGCAAAATAATCTAAAAAACATTTTGTGAGTGTATAAAATTCTTACCATTGAGAGGAAACAACTGGCCAAATGGGTCTTGGAACAGCACCAGGTTTTAGCCAAGTTCTTCTACTACCATCAGTAGTGAAATCTTGTTGCAAAAAAATGCTTTGAGCATATTCTAACCACTCTGTGGTGTGAGAGAGACATCCATTTCTATCTCTGCTTTTCATTTGCAGGTAGTCTGGAATGAAAAGTAGAAATTCAAGTAAGATGCATTGTACGAACATTTGTGATAAATGATATATTTATACAAGCTCTTGGGTGATTTATGGGCACTTATAAAAAACAGCAGTTTTTTTTCTTTGGTTTAAGGATGTTATGAAAATCTTTCTAAACACTGTTTTACATGTAAAAGAATATAAAATACAGAGTGGATTGGGAAAACAACGCACTCCACGTCAATGAGTAGAATCGTAAACATAACCTTACCTGTGAAAAGATATCCCTTCACTTCCTGCTTCCCAGTCTCAACCGTACACAAAAAACACTTTTGTCTCACCATAATTTAATGAAAGTCTAAAGAATACTTAAAAACACAAGAAAATCAAGTGTATAGCACACGGATAAAAGCGATGTTCACACAAAATAAAAATGGCGGCGGACACGCACAGATTCACAGGCGATGACTCTCTCTTACTACAAGGCTACTACAACTAAGTGCAGCATTGCCGTATATAAACGTTAATCACAAATATGCAGAACATCTCTGGTTTGTATTATACCTCGATTTGTATTAAAATTTGCGTATTCTTCACTTGTTCTCTAAATTATTATAGGTATATAAGAATATACATAAATTTCTTCTAGAAGAACTGTTCCGCAACAGAAATAGGTCATTTGTCTAGTTGTGGATACCATGGGGCCAATTTCAAACGACCGTGGGGCCAACCTCATTTGGCGACATCGCAAAAAAAGTGATTGTTGCAGGGGAAGAACTTTTGTAAGCATTCCAGGCCTATTTGTGTAAGACGTCATTGGATCGAACAAATAGCTGCTATGCGCTCTGCGCAGTGGTCGACTCTTGTGTTAGATGGCATTTTGCGCTGTCGTATTTCTGGTTTCTAAGCTCGAAAATAGTATACCACCGTAGGATTAACACATGGTCTGCTAGCGATATCGTGCCTTATAGGTCTTGGTAGTTCGAGCCATGCGATTTTATCGTGGAATTTTGCTAAGAGTATATAAGAAACAACTATAAATTGAGCTCTTGACAATATTTTAGTTGCCCAAATGGACGTCTTTTTGCAGAAAGGAGCCAACTCACTAAATATGAAAGATCTAGATTTTGGGAATATAAACTATTACGAGCAATACCATTTGGGGACAGTTTCTCAATATGCGGTTAACCAACACTTCCTACAATACTATCGGTTAAGTAAACCACACTGTTTCACAATCGGTAGTTTACCGACAAAGATTTAGTTAACTGCTGGTTAAGTTAACTCAGACTGCAGGTGCATGTTAACCTATAATTATATAAACATGACGCATATTTTGACAATCCATCAATCATTGATTTGTTTTGAGGGATGTTTTGAGGGAGTTTCCATTATATTATTATACCATAACAATGGAAGGATATGATATAAATGCATACAGCAGTGATGAAGAGGATAACAGCCACCAATATTCAAACCAAGAACAGATTATTTTGAGGAATTCAATGAACATGAATTTTTCTGCCGATTCCGGTTGACACCAGGCACTGCAGAAGACCTAATGCAGGAAGTTGAGGATATGGATAACCCACATCCTTGGATTTTTTTAATAAGCAGAATTGTCGTATCTTTGCATTATAGAACCCTCCTGTCATCCAACAACGACCACCACATCCTAGCCGAGTCACAGTTGGGTGCGGTGTTTGGTATGGAGGTGTAGTTGGTCTTTGAAGACGCTGCAGGTAATTCTATTACTGTTTCTGGCGAGCGCTACCGTGATATGGTGCAAAACTTTCTGGATCCTTAAATCCAACAATTTAACCTGAAATACATGCGATTCCAGCAGGACGGAGCAACTTGTCATACAGCTAGGGAAACAATGAATCTTTTGCGAACAATATTTCCGGGACGTTTAATTTCTCAATTTGGTGATGTCAACTGGCCACCAAGGTCACCGAACTTAACGGCTTCTAAACTTTTATGGGGATTTTTGAAAAATAGGGTTTATGCCAACAAACCAAATACTGTAGAGCAACTGAAGAACAATATTATGGAAGCGATTGAAAATATCATTCGCGAAACCTGCCAAAAAGTGATGGAAAATGTAATTAAGAGATCTCAGGTTTTCGCCGCTTCCAGAGATGGACATTTGTCTGATATTATTTTTCTTACATAATTTATAAGTTTCAATAAAAGATTAAGATGAAAAACATGGACGTATTTTATTTCATTTCACAAATATTCAGCTTACAAACCAGTCAGTTACATATCGGTCACCCTGTATTTTTCAATCAGGCTAAGGAGCAAATGTACCTGCTCCTTTGTGAAATTAGACCCTCCTTTTCCATTTTTCAGGGTTTCCTAATTTTTCCTATCGAAAAGAAATACTCTGCTGCAAATTTATGTATATTGACGTTAGAACTTCCTAAAAATGACAGTATTCACTCAAAACGCACACTGGATTATTGAATTGGGAAGACAGAACACATATCAAAACAAGATTTTTTGTTTAGGAAATTATATTGCCAACCTTCGAAAATAAGATTAAACTCATAGTCACGAAACCAACAGCGTCTAACGCTACCAAGGATTGTGAAACTGACTCTTTCTGTAAGAAAGATTCATACACGTATGTAAAGCCTTTAGTATGCCATTAATTAAAATCGTGTTTGGTCTGAAATGAATTTGTTATCGTTGTCAAAACTTTAAAGCCTAATTATTCAATAATTGTTTTTCTGAGTTGGTTCCTTTCTGCAAAAAGCCGCTCAAATTACAAATTACTTCAATAAGCACGTCTAAGATTATTCATTCACCTTACTTAAGTTTCACTAAAAATACCATTTTCTGTACGTCACACATGATACGATGATACAGGTATAACAAATGTTGAGTGATGTTAGAAATAACTATGGCTTTACATCTCGTTGCACCACTTGTACAATATGCGGTCCATCCGTAGCCTATGATGGATTCAGAACAGATCACCGATTTCAAATACGGCGGTAGTTTGTCTGTATGAGCACATTTCAAGATCACTTGCAGATGCGAGTTAGTTAGTATGCAGGCATTTGAAGGTCATTCGAAGATCACGTTAGTGACAAATTCAACATGAGTTCAGGCGCGCGTTATATAAGTCCTTGTAGTCGTTAGTAAAATAGCCGGAGATAAACATATGCGGCGTGCAACATCCCCCCAAAGTCCTATATACAATGTTGCAGATGTCCAAGTTCATGTGCAAAATATCATTAAAACGAAAACATTCTGCAACATGTTATATGTTCCAGGGAACTCTATGCTAACAAGTTGCAGGCACATGTTTCTCAACATATTTTGACCGTACACAAACTTATTATTCAATCCTCCAAGTTGTACAGGAACTTAGGCCATGAACCAAGAGCCGACAAAAAAATGTCGGTAAGCTTTGATTTTATTCATAGCATACTTCCTTTTAAGGCCTATAATTATTATAACTGATCTAGGCGTTACCATAATTGACCGATCGATATGTAAATATAATGGCATTGATCATTGCTCACACTTAACTGATAACTTAAAAATCGAATCTTTGCTAGCACCGCAGGGTGTTAGATGTTTCAGATACCATCACTACGAACTGTTCTACTAGTTTTTCTTCGGTCATGAATCATCTTAATACGTCCTGGATGCCTTATCACATTCATCTCCCAAGTCCCTTTTAATTACTTGGAAGTCGATTTATGTTCATAAATCATGGTATTGGTTCTTATTTAATAATAAATTGATATTATGTATTCTACGAGGGTCGGTTTCACAGGCTCAGAAATTACTCAGTCTTAAAATAAGTCTAGCTAATGATTTCCGCGTTTCATAGTTGTACTGTAGTTGCGAGCTTCTATAAAGACACTTTGAGATACCTTTAAATTCATACAGTATCTAAGCACGTGATTGAATCAGTTCAAGAATCGTAGGTAGTTCTGCTTTGACTCTTTGTCCTAGTTTTTAGTTGTCAATTTCTTAGTGCTGTAAGTCTGGTGCAGTTTTCAGGGAAACTAAATTCTTGAACGTGACGCATTTGAACGACATTCTTGATACGTTTCCTGACGAGGCAGGCGAAAGATCAGTAAAGTTTGTCCTACAAAGTATGTTGTTACAATTTTATTTGTTATAATTTAAGAGAGCATCATAACGCGTTGCATGGGGCATCTTGCAAAGAAAAAAGTCGCCAGCTGGAGACAGATTGCTCTATAAGGTTAATGCGTGTACAAGTATATGCACTCTCCACGAAGAGACGAACAAGTATACCTATAGGTTTATAGGTTCACTTGTTCACCCAATACGACATATTGTGCTTTATTATTGGCCGATGTCTACTTCAGAGATTTAGTCAAATTCCCGTAAAAGATGAATGAGTTTTATTGACAGGCAACTCCAAAAAGTATTTGGTTTATTCATTATGTGGGCCTAGTGATCATCCCTCGTATATAGCCTAAAAGTAACGCTGTACAAGACTTTTTAGTTGCGGTAACCGGTTCGGAAGATTAATGTTTGTACTAATATGAATATTAATAAAATTTAATTAATTTAATCTTGTCCATCTTGATATATCTCAGCCGATTAGTCGAAAAAGATGTAAATGAGGTTATTAAGTCAAAACCTTTCAACATTTTTTATGAACGATGTACAGTGTTTGTTTTTTCGAAAGGTTTCAATCACGATTTGACATGAGCGAAATCGGTTCTAAACGAATACAGAGGGGGAAGAATGCTTCATTCATCCAGTTAAAAGTTAGTTTTGAAGATAATCGTATTGGATATACTCTTTGGTATTTACGAGGTCTGTAAATTAAGTGATGAGACTGTGTTTTTTATTGAAATATATTTGCAATTTCATATTTCCAAAATAACTTTCTTTTGAAGCCACAAAGCGCCACTCTTCATAGCAGTACTGGAACTCCTATGCTGGTACAGCCTTTAGCTGATCGGTTACAGCCATTTGAATGTTTTAGACTGTCCCAAAATCAGTTCCCTTGACGTAATTTTTTAACTTCGGACAGAGAAAAAAGTCACAAGGACTCAAATAGGGTGAACAAGGAGGCTGAGGAGCCACAGGAATGTTTTTACTGGCCAAAAACTCGTTCATTGACATTGCTGTGTGACAAGGAGCATTACCATGATGCAACATAGTCAGTTGTTCTTGATCTGATGAGCAATGATATGAGCCAAATTTAACTCTTCCCCGATCATTCTGACTGTCATCCGACGATCTGAATGCACAAGTTACCGGATTCTGTAAATATTTTCATCGGTTCTTGAAGATGCATCAACGGACAACCAAACCACTAGAGCGAGTTCACACTTGTACTGAAGGCAGACCACATGTTCCCTGTCTCCCCTCCAAGCCCGGCGCCTCCAGTGTTGCCAAATTGAATGCTACGTTGCCGGTCATATCACTCAATTTACAGACCTCGTAGTCCATACAAAGTAAATAGGAGAGTATGCAAAATGTGCGTAATATGAACAAGATACGAGCGTCTAAGGGACGGCACGGGATTTTTCTTAATCTTTAAACTCCATCACTCACATTGTTGATTTTTTGACACGCTCTCTAGCTGTTAGGTCAAAGCATAAAAGAAACAATCCCCCATTTTGGTTATACCCAGGATATTTTAAAAGTGCTCAGTACTTCTGTCGTCGTTTATATTATATTAGTTTATATATTTCCATGGCTTTTCACAGCAATTTTTGTTAACAATGGACTCCATTTAAATGATACAGTATCTCCCGCAGTCGGTCGTTCGACTTGGACTTTGTAAAACATTAAATATCATATCTCAGTCTTGTTAGTATCGTCAGTAATTCTGAAAGATTACTTGAGTGAGGCTGGGACTTATTTTGTAATGTGATCCACATATTTTGTTCTTGATCTTTCTCGACCTCCCAATAAAATAAAGATTAAGAACAGCACAGTTGAAAAGCGCTTTATGTTAGCGGCTGTTTAAATGGTATGGACCATGATATGAGGCCTTGCACTCAATTGTCATTGAACAAGTACATTCTTGAAAAGCCCGATTGCAGTAGCTGTCAAGATTGCATTTTAGTTATGATATCAAGACGAATGGAAAGACACCTAAAATGTAAAATCAAACCGTTTGAACTGTAATCCGCAGAAGTGACATTATGTCGTTTTTTGTTTGGAAATTACGAAGGTTTTTTATACATTATGTAGGTTTTCCTACAAGAAGTCAGCTTTTAACTGATTTTCGTTCACTTCATGCTAGGTTGTAGCAAGTATGAAATAGACTATTGTACACTAGCCTACTTAGGCAACAAGTAGACAGTTCATCGTTTTTTTTTGACATTATGTATGTTTTTTAAGTTATAACCCTGCTATAAAATAAAAAATTTAAGGTTGAAGCCTTATATCCTCCAACACCCTCCATAGGGCCTGAGCCAGCGATTGGGATCGCAAACAATACGGCTAAACAAATAATCCCTGCAGAGATGAACAGAAGGATCCATCAATACTGGGAGGGATTAGCAGGGTTAACCCATGCTAAGGCAACTATACCAATCTTGACAAAGAAGGTAACATACTCTTTGCTACGGCTGACCAGGAATAGCCTCAAAGCTCTAGTAGGACTGTACACTGGTCATTGCAAATTGCGTCACCACATGAGCAGGCTGGGCATGGCGGAAGACGCTGAGTTCAGGCTGTGCATGGAGGGAGATGAAACAGTCAGGCATGTATTGTGCAGATGTCCTGCAATTGCCAGAATCAGGTACTTGGAGACGCAATACTCCAATTAGAAGACCTAAGGGATATTTCTCCAAACAAGTTGATCGACTTCCCCAGGAGGTCGGAGCTACTGGGAGAAATATAAGTAGGTGTGAGCCATAATAGACCAAAGAGTCACAGTGGAGGATAGTTATTGATGCACTCACAAGAAACCTAACCTAACCTAACCTAACCTAGTATCCGCCATATCGCTTTCACTAACCTTTGGTATAACCAGCCTGATTTATAAAATTTTAATATAGCCAGTGACACAGGCACCGCTAAGACCAAACCAACGACGCATCATATGGTATAATTCATCAAGCAGCTTGACCTGACTCAATCTGATTCAGTGGGGTAATTAATCCTCTTTTGAGGCAGTCCTTTTCAGGAAGTTGGGTAAAAAGAGTTGGCTTGGTCGGTTCCACAGAGTCAGTCTCGCCCCAATGTCCTCTACTTTTTCAGGCTATGAAATCTGGTTTTGCTTTAAACGGTAAAGTTATTAAAAAACGTAAATACCTTGTTCCCTTGACCACTATTATGTATTGTATTTATTTATTATAAATGTGATTCTGATTAGCATTGTTCAGAAAACATCTATAGATAAGAGAGACAGACAGCAACTGCCTATTCAGTAATATACTAAGTGACATATAAATCCGAACACCCGGTTTAAATGGTTTTATTTTAATAAAAGTTGGTGAATGTATTTATCTTACTGTAAATAACAAGTGATAAAATGTTCAGCCTTATCAGTTGGACATTCCGGTTTTTATACTGCTTTTTTTTAATTCACTAACGCTCTAAAAATGAATATTTCAGCCACAGTAAAGAATCAACGTTGGCGGATTTTGGTTCTTGACATCCTTTACGATCGGTTACGATGCCTAGAGTACGGAGACCTGTACGATATCGTCAACTTAGTGAGTTTGATAGAGGCCGTATAGTGGGACTTCGGGAAGCTGGACCTTCTTTTCGGGCAATTGCAGTTAGAGTGCAAAGAAGTGTAGACACTGTGGTTAGGTGTTGTCAGGCATGGCTTCGAGAAAGCCGTACGCAAAGAGCAAGGGGCACTGGACACCGCCGTAGAACAACAGACCGTGAAGATCGCCGCCTAAGATTATTGGCCTTAAGGGACCATTTCTCCACTACCAGGTCCATTGCAAATGAATGGTTTGCAGAACACGGAAGACCTATTGGCATGCGAAGTGTTTACCGACGAATGAGAAGTTTTGGCTTGTTTTCATACCGGCCACACTGGGTCCTCCCTTTAACTCGAGAACACCGACGTAATCGCCTTGAGTGGTGCAGACAACGGTCACTCTGGAATCAGGAATGGAACAGCATTGTCTTTAGTGACGAGTCTCGATTTTCTTTAGGCATGCACGATGGTCGTGCCAGGGTTAGAAGGCGACGTGGTGAAAGGAGGAGTCCACAGTTTTTTGTTGAAAGACATGTTCATCACACTGTTGGAGTTATGGTTTGGGGTGCTATAGCTTATGGTTCCAGGTCACCTTTAATCTTCATCAGAGGTAACATGAACGCGCAGCGTTATATCCACGAAGTTCTAGAACCCCATCTTTTACCCTATCTTGACATCCTGGCAGATCCAACTTTCCAACAAGATAATGCCCGACCACATGTTGCAAGAGTCACAATAGACTTCTTTCAACATAATGATGTCACATTGTTACCATGGCCACCAAGATCTCCCGACTTATCCCCAATTGAGCACGTGGGGGTAGGAGATTGCTCAATTTGCAACGTCCTCCTCAGACTCTAGAAGCACTTCGAGAGGAGTTGGTGGTTGCCTGGAATGAGATACCACAGGAGGACATTGACCACCTGATCAGAAGCATGCCTAGGCGCGTTGGAGGATGCGTAGCACATCAGGGTGCATCCATACATTATTAAAGGTCAAAGGGCTTTAAAGCAGTGCAATCATTTTGAAATTTTTATCATTTACTTATTATGCTTCATTAAGTACTTATACAAAATTTTATTAAAATAAAACCATTTAAACTGGGTGTTCGGATTTATATGTCACTTAGTATATCTATAACTCTTTTGGCATCGTTATACAGGCTCTAAATAATTTCGTTCACGTAGCAATAGTGCGTAGATGCATTTCTATTGCCGTGGAAGTAATATGGAGAATGGTTCCCCTCTATATACACTAAACTGGGCGCTCTTAAAGATTCAAAGATCCGATGTTCTCACGTGAGGAAATAAGGAATAGGGCTAACGGGTAATATAATAGAGCAATACTTTTGTAGCAATCCCTGGTTCTTTATGCCATCTATAACTCAGCCGTCATAACCACATTGCACTATGCGGCTCGGCTATATCTTGACAATATTGTCGTCAGTAAGTAGACATAGATCACCTTTCAATTATTTTTCATCAGGAGAGCTACAAGATCAGGCAAGAATGACTGAAGAAACTGTACGCGTCGGGACAACTTACATTACTTGCTTAAGTAGCATAAAGCTATAAAATTTTAAAATTGCGTCACCTTTTTGGTTAAAAGCCTGCATCTGGTCCTATTTATTTAAAACAAAGTGACTTGCCTCCAAGTACAGTTATTATCGAGAGAAGTTGTTTTTACCTTTATCAATGTTGACCTCTTGTACTTCACGGCAGGCATTAACTTATCTTTATCTGACTTTCTGGTCATCGGTTAACCATGATACAATCACTATACCATCATAGCCAAATTGTTTTATAGAAAAAGACACTAAAGTCATTCCGTTCTATTTTACCCATCAGAAATGAAGCAGTGATTTCTGAATTTCCTCATTACCTTTCATCCCCAGATCGAATCACGTCTGTCAGTCAAAAGTGCGTCCCACTGTGTCCGCAATTCTACCGCTGGGCCCAATAAATTAACTTTATGATAGCGTCCGATGGAATTGGCATGACTGCGGCAACAAAATTGTGGCCGCCATGCGGGAATACATAAGGTAATTTAGGCGAAACCAATAAATATTTATTCGGGATTCGTTGTTGTGGATGCGATTAGGACGACTGCGGCTGGTCGTTGGCATCCTCCATGGCGGTCACGTCAATCATGATGACAGACGGACCGACGTTCGTGGGACAGGACAACAGACGGGGTCGCTAAGCAATAGCACGCGAGATGAATGCCGATGCGAAATTAGCCTATACGAATTGATGCGAATGATGCATTTGTTTCGGGAGAGAGTACTCTAGTCTGAAGGCCGTCTGTCACGACACGAAATCTGTACCGAATTTAATACGGTAAATCTCGGGTCAATACACAGAGAGTCATGGTTTCATCCGCAAAAATATACAAGGTACAGGTTCGGATAGATCAGAGTATATTGAAAAATACGTCTCTTAGGGGAAAATGCTGATAAACAAGGTGTGAAAAGTTTCTTATAATGGTGATCTTGAACGTTACCTTGACTATCGCTTTCAAGGTCATTTGATGGTTAAGGCCGTATTCTTAATCGAAATCCCTATTTTCGACACCATAAATGTAAAGTGCGAAAATTTTACGTTGGATTAAATGTTTTTCCATTAAGTTGGCTCTGATTTTTATGGGTATTTGAGAGTGTTTTGACAGAAGGAGAATGTCAAAATATCTCGTAAAATACGGTTCATAAAGGAAAATGTTGTGTAATAGACTTGTGAGGTTTGAAAATATTCATTTAATGGTTACCTTGAACGTGACCTTGACTATGACCTTCAAGCTCATTTGAAGGCCAATATAGTTTTTTTAAATTGTATGTTCAACTATGTCCATGACCTTGAGTTTGGTCATCAAAATCATTTGAAGTTTTAACGGAAATCATCTATTTTTAAGTCTTAAAATGCAAGTTTCGTACAATTTTAATTTCAAGTATACAGGGTGTTTGGAAGGCCGATACAAAGTCTTGTGGAGGGGATAGGGTAGACCATTTAAAGTATTTTGAGCCAAGCAGACCTCAGTACACAGTCTTACGGTTTTCGAGATATTCGGATTTTCAAATTTAAATCATAAATTAGTAAACGAAACAAAATAAACCATTGAAACATGCTTTATTGGTGTTCAAAGTGAGAACTATTGTTTCTAATACATGCTCGAGCTCTACGTGTTACTTCGGTAGTTTTCGTATTTAATAACCTGTCTTGCTGCATTAAATAAAAAGCCTCTCGAATTTTCCTCATTAAACGATCTCTTGATATGATTGCATATCGTGCCACAAAGTTTCAATAGGTGACAGATCTGGACTGCTAGAAACCCATTTCAAAAGTGGTACATTATCTTTTTCCATCCATTTTATAGACTTTTTTGAGGTATGGCACGCTGCACCATCTTGCTGAGACACAAAATCTTGGCCGGATGTCAAACATTCTTCCATCACTGGTAAAAGCGATTCTTCTAAAATTGCCAAATATTTGTTTGTATCCACATTTCCATCAATAAAATGAAGTTTTCCTACTCCTTTTGATGACATACTGCCCCAGACCATAATGGATGCTGGAAATTTCACTTTTCTCTTCAGACAGTCAACATGGAATGCTTCATTTTTTTGCGAATAACTCTACTGCGACTGTCACCAACACAAACTTCGAATCGGGCCTCATCACTCCATTGTATTTCACACGATTGTTGAGGTGTCCATTGTCTATGTTCTTTAGCCCATCTAAGAGGATTTTTTTTTGCAGTGGAGTTAATAGTGGCTTTTCTTTGGCCTATAACAAGTTGTGCAACTTTAGGGTTTTTACTTTTTTTTGTAAGAAAACTTACCTTGCAAGTGCTAAATCCCAGTTTGTGGGCCTCTCTATGAGTTGTGGACCTCGAAATTCTCCTTCCAACAGCGTCACTCCACAGAGCACTTAATTGTAAATAATTGGCACGCCTGTTTTTCACGATTATTCTTCTTAATGCTCTTCGGTCGGCATTTGTGATATTACTTTTTTTCACATATCGTGGCTTAATATTAACTGAACCGGTTACGGTATATCTTCTAACAATATTTCTCACACTGTACCGCGATAAGTCTAACAAAGTTGCAATTTCTGAGTTTGATTTCCCGGAATTAAAAAATTTAATTATCAGTAACCGAATTTTCTCACTAATAACTTTTACCTCTACCCATTTTGAAAACCTTAACTACCCAAAACTATTATAAACGTACTCTGACAGTTGTGATTAATAAAAACAATTGTCATGGCTTTTATTTTTCACAGCCACCTATGCGTTATAGACTTATTTTGCATTGAAATGAAAGTAGGTTGATATGCTGTAATTGCAACATGTGTGTTATTTTTATGCTGCAAATTTGATTAGGGAGTGATAAAGTTGATGTTTTCTACTATATATTATCAAAATATTCATTGTTAATATTTTAAACCTATAACCCCCTGCTAAATTTTTATTATTTGTGTTTGATAAGAAAAAGGATTTCAATATTTGGGCCAACTGAAGTGGGAAGGGACTCGTATACGAGTAATTCGTTTCTGCTTTGGTCCAAAAATCATAACTTTTGACTTAGAAGCATTCAGTTTCAAACTATGAGCAGCCGAAATGTGATACATTGTATTCAGATCGTTGTTGATAAAATCAAAGGAAAAAGATGCATCACTGATATGAAAACCATAATATAATAATTGTGCACAGTGATGAACTTTACTGTACCTTATATTGTTAGAAAAGTCTAAGATATGCAGAGAGAACCACAAAGGATTAAGAATGGAGCCTTTAGGAACTCCCATTTTTATAAGGAATTACTCAAATAAATTGATACATATTGGTACCTTTGGTACCTTTTCCTTAGGAAGCTTTTTATAAGTTGCACAGCGGGAGAGCCTTGCTGTAATCAAGTAGCACTAAACAACCAATTTTGCTTTTGTCGATTGAAAACGTTAAATCATAGACTATGCAAGCTAAAGCTATTGTAGTATCATCAGATTTGCGAAAGCCGGATTGAATTTGTGGTAAAAATAGATTTATTTGTAACATACTCCCAAATTTGCTGACCCATTATTTTTTCTAGCACTCTTGACAATATTGTTGAAACACCGCTCAGTCTTAAGTCAGAGAATTGATTCTGATTATAGGTTTTAGGTATTTGGCATTACTTTACATATTTTCCACATATCCGGAAATTCACACGAAGTAAAATAGCAGTTGATTATATACGTGGTATGATTTAGTAAGCGGTTCTCTAATAACAGTAGCATTTTCCGTGATACAGTGTCATGACCAGCTGCCTCTGTTTTCATAGCTTTGGTGTAACTAGATGTTTCAGTTATAGGTACGGAACGAAATTTAAAGGATGCATCAGGGTTATTACTTGGCCCAATATTAGTATATTTATGTAATAAGTTCACCTGGAATTCAGTTCTGTCTACGCTAGGGAGGTTCGAGAAGTATCTGTAGATTTAATCGTGCTTATTCAAATATTGAGGAAAGAGTTATTCATTTCTTATTTCTATTCTATTTGACGAAATCGTTGCCAGGTTGGCAGCCTTTTGCTTAAGCCTAAAATTTGTAAATGCTGTCTTTAATCCACGCATAGTGTTTGTCGTGTAATTCTAATTTCTTTCTGTGTCTTTCAATTTTGTTAAAAGCTTGTTGTCGGTTATTCATGGTGGATGGGTTCTTTTTACCCTATATTCATAAATATGACATCAAATATCATATACATGAACTAATTCTTCAGCTAAAGAAGCCACTATGTTATTAATGACACTAAAAATAAAAATTTTATCAAAATCAATAGTTGTTAGTACTTAACCTAAAAACCCAAAATCAAAATTCTTCTATACACGATATTTAACTATTTTCGGGTTGATGCAGGAGATATTTTCTTTATCAAAGGTACAAGACACTGCATCATGATCGAAATGTTCATGTAAATGAATGACTTCTTGATTAATCACTTTCAAGTTGTACTCAATATGACCAAGTCTAATAGTGTTTGAGTTGTAAATGTGATTCTCGTAGTAGTATCTATATTTGCTTTAAATTGTAAGATTTTAATTAATCTATAATATCTCCTTGTGAGAAAAGGTCAATATTGAAGTCTCTGGACTGTATATTATTTGTATTTTATCTATTCCCGGTATCATACGCGACAACGACTCATCAAGAGCGTTTAAGTATTCAGTTACATTCCCTGTACGTGGCCTATACAGGGGTTTCAAATTCGACTCTCACCATTGGGATCTCAGAAACTGTAAAAGATGCAAGTCGCTTATATGGCGGCAAAGTTGCGTATTCAGGTAATGAACAAAATGCTACTTAGAAGGTTCCGAAGTTCAAAGTACTTCTGGGGAGAGACGGAAAATAACGAATTTTCTCAAAATCGTTTTTATTTTTTCCTCACTTTATTTCTGGTGGGATAGATAGGCCTTGGAATTATCAGATAGTCATTTGTTTCGCATACAGATTTATCCCAAAATCACATTTATGTTTTCCTGATTTTATTTCAGATGGGAAATAAAATAAATTGCACGTTGCGAACGTTACTTATTCTCCTCTACAAGAAAACAGTCAAGTTTTCAATTCGGTAATTTTTCTATCGACGTTCACCATCTACTTCGTTTTTTCATGTTGGCGCTTGAAAATTTAAACCTGAACACAAAAAGAAAATGTCATTGATGGTAGTAAGGATAATAATCATAAATAAGCTGTAAGATGTAAGTCATAGCAAATGTTCAAAACGTTGTCCGTTATTTTGTAGGCAAAGCCCAGATCTCTGTACATTGTTCACTGCTCGATTTGTTTCTCCTCCTCTCAGTCTTTCAAACTATGTTGCTATGTTTAATTTGAGGTCTGGTCTGGTATACGAAACAAATGAAATCTGATAATTTAAAGGCGTATCTAGGAAGTTCTGCTTTTCTGTGATAACTATCATTTGGTAATGTCAATGTATAACATATTAATACATTTTTGAAATCAGAAATAAGAATTCCATTTATCTGAACAAAAATCCAATATGGCGTCCATAATAAAAAATAAAGTTAATGTTGGACGACAAGAGACGAAACGTTATATTATAATTCTAATTATGATGTCTTGTAGAGGGGAAAAAGTGACAACGTTGATGTGCAATTCATTTTGAAAACCCACTACAGATAAAGTCAGGAAAAAATTTAGTCGATTTTGGAAAAATTCGGTTTTTTTGTTGATTACCTAAATACGCAACTTTGACCCTATTTAAGCGACTTCGTATCTCTAACAGTTTCCGTGATCCCAACGGTGAGGGTCAAATTTGATACACTCTGTATATGATAACAGTAGGTAATATATATTTTTCCGTAGAATTTACTCTGTATCTATAACTGTTCAAGATTGACATCAAGGTTTTTATGACAAGTAATGTATTTTATGCTACCTTTAAGATCAATTATAATACCCCCACCTCTGCTACTTTGATTCACCTTCTCCACTGGGAACTTATTATATGTATATCATTATTATTATACTATATTTAATTTATGGCCTGAAATGTGTTGAACATAATCTTTCATGAATTGATGTTGGAATTTCTTGGGATGAGCAGAATCAACGTTTTGACACCATTTCTGATCAATGAACCGTATCTATTCAAAGGTAACTGTGGCTTTATTTCAGGTAAGGAGCATCAGTCGCTAAGTCACAAGAGGTCAGATAAACAATCTTAGCGGGTGGTAAGTACAAAGTATTTCCTTTAAAGTCAATTTCTTTTTGCTGGAAACTCACATAATTAAGTTTGCAGCGCTGATCTCCGACACCTGCTTGACTTTCATACCTGTGCCTGACTGATAACCTTTAAATTTCAGATATCTTATTTTTGTTCAAACATGTAGGCCAGAAGTATGATTTTAAACAGTCAACGTTTACCTTGTACTGCTAGTTACCGTTTACTTTACACGTTTTGACTAAAAATAATTTGACAATCAACTATGTTTTCATTCTTATGTAAGAATTCGGAATATATTTCAAGTAGATGCATGCTCCTCAATGCAATAGCAACAAAAATGGCAGAAGTTTCCAGCTATATCCCATCATCTTATTTGGAAAGGCATCAATAGCTTTAACCATTCTAGAAAGACTTAATGTTTTCAATTATCCTTTTCGACCTCGGAAGGGAATTTCTAAATAGTGTTAGCTTGTAGATTTGGGCAACTGGAACCGAACAGTAGTTTTTTCAATAAAATTTCAGTCAGGCAGGCTTACCCAAGCAACGCAGATCGATATTCCCGAGTGATCTACAAAGACACAATAAGGACCGATGAAAGACCCTTCTTGGTCACAACTAATGAACCATTTATTATACCGTTACATCGGCGTGTGTGGTATATTTAATAGTGTTATGTTAGTTAATCTCTCCTACAACGCTTTGCTATTATAAATAATGAGGGCCAATCTGAATATTATGAACTTCATTTGAATAGGAACCACATAAAGTTATATCAGCCGTAGTTGCTCTAATGATTCAACACTTAATTCTGTTTATCTGCTGCTTGCCTCTTATATTCGATATCAAATTATCATAATTCATGTAATAATATCTTTAATTAAGGTGTATATTCAACTGGTTCGGACTTAAACTGCCCCATATATTAAATAAGTAAAAAAGCATTTCATTCAAAGTAGCTATAGTGCAGGAAATGAGATATGAAGATTATAATATTTGGATTTTGCATCAGCACCAAGAAAGCAATATAATCCGTTTTCTGTCTGTATAATATTTAGCTAATTTTGGATTCAGTATCATACTAAATAATCGTAATAAGAAAATAAAGTAAAAAAACAAGAAATGGCAAAAAAACAAAGGTTGAATGCAATGAAAATCAAAAAATACCTAAATGGTTTCCCAATAATAAGTGTTAGAAATCTTCCTTAAACTGAAAAATCCTTGTATGGCAATTAGAACATGATGGGATAGGTAACTTTTTTCTTACACAAAATGAAACAGATTTTTGTGTTGGTATGGTGAATTGACATTTGAAATTAGTGTCTCATAAAGTTAGTGATGGGAGAATACATTTGCTATCAGTATAATGCATTGGAACGGTTAAAACATATGAATTGAATCGTTTTACGTTATCTCGACTGAAAGACTGGAATATCTGCTCTGTTTATCTATATATACGTTATATATATATATATATATATATATATATATATATATTATGGTAATTGTATACAGTAGTTTGTCCACGAACTAGTTCCTAGAATTGAACGCAACTTAATGAAACGAACTATTTCAAGTAATCCAAGAAGGGACAAATTGTCATTTCATCACCCTAGTGATGGCAGAATCGAAAGCCTGAGATTCGCTTTGCTTCTGTGGTCTAGAGATATAGTGTTTTCTTCTGATAAAACTAGCGCAGTTTTTGTGTTTAAAATACTCTACCATAGTTAATACCGTTGATCCTAAATATGTTTCCAAAACAACATTAAACAAATCTCATGTCGTGTCGCGTGCAGTAATCGGTCAATGAAGCATATTTTTCGTTTCTTTGTCCTTTTCCGTGTTACTATGATGAATCGTCTAAAAAAAAAATATTAAACCACCAGCAAACAGCACGGCTGCATTCATAGATGGAAATCGAAGCAGAAGACAGTAGACAACACCAGCCCGAGTTGCTTCTGTTCTGTATGTTACTACAATGAGTGAATAACTAGTTCAAAATGCGCACCAAAAAAACAAGATTATATAAATTGGTTCTTTTATAAGAATTGCACTGGTTTCACTGAAAGAAAACGCGATTGAATAACTTGGTAATATTTAACAGTTTAGACCACACAAGGCTGACTTCAGTAGCTTTTATTTTGCCCACTTTCTCAGTTATAATCTCATCTCACTTCAAGTTGCCTCACATGTCAGAGATTTTCCACTTTCCCTCGCGCCCCTGGAGCCTGTGGTTCTCGATACTTGCTTTCGAAAGATTTTTGACTCGCTTGACTGTTGGCTATGTTTATATATTCTCTGGGGATTTTCAAATCTTTCAAAGATTTTGGATGATCTAGAAATTCATTATTCAGTTATTTTCGTGCACCGATCAGTATAAATAAAATTTCCCATCACTATCCTAGTCGCGACTGAGTGATGTGTCATCTGAATAAAACAACACTGTTGCCAGACTTAGTGATTTTTGTATGCTTTAGCGACTTTTTTTCTCCACTTGTCCGCTGGCGATTTCCAGCAACATTATTGGCTACATTGGCAATTCCATTAAAGTTCGCCTTTTTTACAGTTAAAGCCGAAGTGCCGAACGTAACTAGTGATTATTCTGCGCTATCTCCCCAGCCAACATACAATGGAAGTAGGAAACTTCCTCTGTAGTCATTTTTTTTGTACCGGGTCTGTAGGGCAGGCACATCGCGCGGCGGCATCATGGAAGAGAAGTCTGAGGAGCAAAGCCCGTTGGTGTAGCAGTAGAAGAGAACTTGATCGCCGACGGCCGCCGGTGTGGAAGAGTCCCGAGACTGTTTGTTAGAGAAGAGTCATCGATCACTCAGACAACCGTTCCCTGAACAACATCGAGCGTAAATAATATAGTCGGGGCGGCGGCACCCCAAACGTGTGAGCAATACTCGAGGTTAGACCTTTTCTGGGCCTTGTATAGAGTGAGAAAGTCTTGTGGAGTTACTTCTTTTGTTCGTCAAGGTACAGTACTGTGTTTTGGAAACATTAGATACACTCTACAAGATTGTTGTGTCCCCAAGCAGTGATAACCTCCAGGTCTCTGGTCAGAGAGGAAGTCGTCGCTAATCTTCTTTTTTCCAGCTCAGCTGCAGGGATCGGCTAGTCAGTCTGAATTCCTGCATGTAGAGTGCTGTCATCAGCAAAGCTGTAGATTGGATTGATCGTGCAAGAAAGGGGGTCGTTGATATGCAAGAAGAACCGTGTTGGACCCGCGTTGACCTTGCAGGATGAAGAGGAGATCCCGTCAATTACGACGGATACCTTGCGGCCAGACAGAAATTCAGCCACCCATCTGCAAAGATTTTCTGGGAGGTCATGGAAGTTTGCATAAGAGGGCAGTGTGCCACAGCTGATTGATCGCATTCGTGATATCAAGACCAACGGCATAAGCCTCACCATAATACTGGATTAGCTTACTCCATAATTGCGTGACGTAAGCTTGGAGGTCCTCTGTAGATTGCTGGTGTCGGAAACCATACTGCCTGTTGGTAATCAAGCTGAGACGTTCGAGGTGGGTTCAAGGGGATGGCTTCCACCAATTTGCAAGACTCTAACAAGATGCAATCAACTGGAGGAGAAAGGATAATGATTCTCTTCTGTTTTTGTTGACGCTGAGGGTCAAAGTCCCATAAAAAAAATGAAAGACGTAGCACCCAAACCAAAATGACTAAACTTAAGATACACAGAGTCCGGAAAATGACGAAACGACCCCTGCACCATGACCTCCACGGAAACAGAAAAGGGAATCACGCAGCACACGTAACGTTCTAGAAGAAGGTATCTTGAGTGGCCTTGAAGAAGATATGTTTTATAGGAAACCAACTAACGGAGAAAAACTACAGAGTTTTTTGCTGACCGTCAACACCATACTGAATCGCTGAGAAAGAAAGATATAATACGAGTGAAATTATAAAGGGTGATTCAAATTGGGTTTCCACATTAAAAGTATTTAAAAAAAGGAAGAAATTGAAAATTGTAAAAAAGTATGTATTTGTCCTCATGTGGCATGACGTAATCCGTTTCGAGACATTTTCGACTACTCCGTGGCACATATCAGGTCCTATATTGGTAATTCCGCAATTGTGTTCGGGTTATTCTTGTAGACTTTGCTCTTGAATTACCCCCAAAGAAAATAATCTAAGAGAGGTAAATCGCAGGATCGTGGCGGCCAATTGATATCGCCGTTACGTGAAATAACGCGACCTGGAAACTTGCCGCGCAGTAATTGTATCGTTTCTCCTGATGTGTGACCTAGGCTTCAATTCTTATGTTATTTGGATTCTGTCTGGGTGTAACTTCAAATCTTTTGTTAAAATCCGCTGTGTAGTGGAATAAGTAAGGTACAGTTGCTGCGATCGATGACGAATCGAGGTTCTTGAATTTTCGGCCTCACTTTCGGCAACAATACCAATATTGTGTTCCGACCAACCTTTACGAACACGCCTAAAGGTTTTGGTGTTAACGACGGATCCAGTTTGCTCGAATTTTTGCACCAAATTCCAAACAAGGCCGATTTTGTGCGCCAAAAATTCACGTAAAGCACGAAATGTACGCTTCCTTGATCGGCCGTTTTCATTATAGGCTTGGATAATTTTAACACATTGTGCGGTCGTATATTGCTTCATGACTGTTTTTTTTTTCTATTTTGACGTTATAAACGGCACGTTGTCGTTGACAAATTCAGTGCCGTTTAAAAAAAAATTATTTCTAATGTGGAAACTCAATTTGAATCACCCATTACGATCAATAAACTATTAAATTTTCCAAAAGAAAATCATTAGAAAGGGTTTGGCCTAAGAATATACACTCTATTATCAATGAAGAGAAATTCAAATTACGGATAAGTGATAAATAGTAAAAAAAAGGTTACGTGATTTTGGCACGTGACAAACCCCCTCTCCTTGGAGTACATATAATAACGCTGAGCTACCAATAACCTATAGAAACTAGAATCAAGCTGATTGTCAGAATCAATGGGAATATTGAAAATTCCCACAAAAATTCCCACCAAAAAAATATTCTAAACCTAAGTAAACGAAATCCGGTAGATCACGCCAAGAATTAGCAAGTGAAGAGCAATGGGTATACGGGCAATAATATATAGTGGAAACTGATCTACTAATGTTGGGTAACCAGATAAATTGGCCCTGCGTTGGACATGAGCAAATTTAGAGCTTTATGGATTCATAAGATATCTGGAAGTGACGCGAAAGAACAGGAGCAAGTCCGCTGCACACCTCTTCAGTACAACCAAGTCCGGACCAGAAGCTTTGTTGGGGGGCGTCCATGGTGGAGTTGGCAGCAAAGATCTTGGCAAGCACTTCAGCCGTGGCCTTCGAGTCAGTTAGAATCGTTCCATCCTGACACGTAAGTGGTGGAAGGCTACTGTGTGAGAAGTCATTTTCAATCTGCTTGGCCAGCGTCCAGAAAGACCGACAGCATTTAACTATTATAAGTACTATGTTTGTGTTGCTACTTTAAATTTTTAAACCAGCAAATGTAAAAGATTCATTTCGCACGTGATCGTCGTTAGACTAGGCAACCCTGCGAGTGACAGATACTCGTAGATATCCCCGCCAGTCAAAAACGCAATCAAACAAGAAACATTATTAGTTTTTATGATTTTTGGAGTTAAAAGACATTATTTGTGAGACATTTTTCATATTTTTTGTCTATGTCCATAGTAATTGCAATATGCATCACGGAGATGTAGGGATTGACACGTCCTACTCATATTACCTGTGTTTTAGGATGGAGAGGACATAATGTTTTTATTGCTTTGAAGAAATTCATTAATCCATAAATTAATAAATGATTACTATTATGATGTAAAGAAAGATAAGGAATTGGTTGGAATGTATTTTATATTCTATTTTCTTGCAAAATACAGACAAATCCACACTATTCAACTGGTATGTAGCTATAATGATAACAAATAAACACTCAGTATATTGAACTTAACAAATTCGAGATTGCCATGCATTAACAAACATTCAAACCAAACCTATTAAATTTAACAGCTAGAAAATCAACCTATGATTTCTCCCATTCCACTGACTGGGAAATAACGGGTTGTTAAATTTAAATTTATAAGAGAAATCAAAATACATGAAAGTAGTCTGTGTACAAAAGCATCATGTTGGAATCAAAAAATGGTCTTGTTTATAATACAGCCGTCTTTCCACGATTTTATTCAATATTTTAATAGAAATCACTGATATCCAGAGACATTTGACAACTTCCATCAAATTGCATTTCGATAAGGTATTTTCCCATTGTCCCAAGGGACCGTTAAATGTTGATGAAATTGGCCCTTAGACTACTACTCCGATTAAGTTGCCCAAAAAGCTTAGATTGTTATCTTAGCCATTATAAGCAAAGATATGTATTTCATGTAGCTTCATCCTTGAATTTCTCTTAAACTGGTGACCGTACGGCGATGTTTTCTTCTTTCGAACGATAAATAATTTAATTCTCTACAATATTCGTTCTATAACTTTTTATATGCGATCGAAGGCTTACGATACGTGGCATTTGCGTATTCATTTCTACGTGTATGTATTACCTTCTGTCCGCACAAAATTTACCAAGATATTGTTCAAAAAGAGACTTGTTTTATAGAAAAACCTACTTGAACAGCTGCATTAACAGTTCTGATTAAGACTTCAATATCAAAACGTATCGTTTTCTTAGTAAATACGTCTGACATTTCTATAGTCGGATTTATATATGGGCATTCGAATCGATATATTTTGTATAATTTATGGCTAAGCAAGACTAAGTCTATAGTCCACTTTTTTGAAGATTTACTGTCGAACTAAAAAGATAATGCAGGAATGCTTTGGCCGTACCTGACTGCTAGGGGCCCGATTCTGAAGAATTGAATGTTTAATAAATGAACATAATTTGTATGACCAGATCTTTTTTATTTCCTTACTCATGTCACATTTAATTTCATTAAAATACAGACAACCTTTAAATATATTAAATTCTATCAAATGACCGGCATAAAATAAAAATTTAATAATTGCACAAATTATCAAATATATTTATTCTTGTAATTTCTTGAAATAACTGAACAGCGAAAATGGTACCTGTTGTGCTGTACTTTCTCGAAAATTTAATAATCGGTATCGCACAGTGTCTGTGATGCGGATTCAGGAGGTTCGGTTTTCAATGAGGGAACGACGAATTGACAAAATTAGCGAAGGGAATCTGACTTTTCATGTACTATAACTATTACTTAATATACCTTCTTACTTTTTGAACGATGCAAGCTGACACGCTGAAATTCGAAATGATGAAATTGATGCACGAGTACTATAATATCATAACATAGTCCTGGAACATAACATCACTTTATTTCATAATGGTGAACTGGCAGGATGTCAAAATTTAGTGTGTGTTTACAATAAATCGCTTCTAACTTGATAACTCATCATCAAAACCTTATAGAATGGCATATAAATCGTTATTTTGGAAGGGTCTATCTAAGTGTGCAATAAAACTAGGACTTAAAAAATGACAATTTTGTAAGTGGAATGTTTCTTCTTTTATTACATATTCTGGTAGTCACATACTATGGCGACTTGGTATCTAATTGGTTGTTGAGCTATTAACGACCCAATGTACAAAAATGCTCAATTATGCAGCTGAAAAATGAAGTAACACATGCCTCCCTATTGTATTTAAAAATCTTCCAAGATAGCGCAAGACAGTCTCTATCTTGAAATCTTCAACCGAATGAAATATACAGGGATTAATTTTATTACCCAGTATTTCAACTTGCTAATTTGACTCGTTTAAGCAAGAGGGCTTTTTTGAAAAGCACTGTATACTGAGCAGTACACAAAATCTATTGGTATCCAGTAATAATCCAAATTGCTGACAGAATATTGCGACAAGTTTTATAATTCCTTACACTTTCACGATCAAATGTATTATTATTCTAATCACGAACGGTTTATCAAAATGATCTACAAGTCGACGGCGGCTACGGTTGGATTGTGGTAATGGTATTGTTACCAAACTGATCATTATATCGAGTCGCTGTTTGGACATGTGTTACTTGCCACGGAACTGTAGATATTCATAACTTGATAAGGACCGACTTCATAATTAGTGCCTATTCATTGGCTGATTTCGTACACTCCAAAGACCTCTGTCACTAGGTAGATGGCCGAAACTAAAATGAATTGGGTGGACGTGTCTGTCATATCTCAGATCGGATTTTTTTAAAGCACCTATTGAGGCTCACGACATTATGTCAAACAAGTGGCCTCGAGGCATGCTCAAAGCTTAAAGACATTGTAAATCATAGCGTTTAGGTAAATTCTATTAAAAACTAAAATTCTCCAGTGAACTTGAGGTCTCTTGTCAGATATTGTTTCAGATGGTGCTATAATTTTTCCTCGAAGCCTTCCGAAAGAATCATTTTTATGGAGGTTATTTCTCTGAAATGAGAGTAGAGCAACTAACATAAAGTATGCGTGCTTCTATTGCTTTTCAATCAACTGAATTCTTCAAAATTGAGTGTTTAAAGCGCTCTTATGATGAATATCAACAGCTATGGAATATATCTGAGAATTCGCAACGTTTGATTAACATATTATCGCATCTGTCTGCCAAATGTCAAAGCAATCCCATGGCTATTGCTATACAGGGATGCGTTCTGGAATTGCTCTTTGTACCACTCTGTAACAGTTTCAGCATTTGTAATTGCTTGATATACATGTTCCATGCGTTCGGAAATAGAACAAGGTAACTGGAACTGTAAATGGGCACTTTTCCTCCCGCGCTCCAAACTTTGGAAATAAGGGTTTTGTGACTTGTCATTCTCACGGCTCATTGTTTGCTTTCTTTATTTAATCATCAAAAACTGTTCAAAATTAGAACCGAATATACAGGGTGTGAATTGACCTAAACATACTTCAGTCCAAAAGCTGATAGTTTGCGAGATACAGGCTGTCAAAGTTACAATTTTAGTTTCTACTTTTCCTTATTGCTGAGAAGTATGTCAGATTTTGGCATAAAACTTGGTATAGGAAGATTTTCTAGTAATGGCCAAACTTTCAGAGGGCGCCACTTACAGCACTATTTTGATAAGTAACTTATCATAACTTTTTTGTGCTACCCTGTATACAACAGCTGACCAAAAAATCTTATTTTTTCGTATTTCCACAACAAAAAAGGTTTACTTGTTGGAAATGTCTAAAGCTAATAGTTTTCGAGATATTAGCTTTTAAAAGTTCCAATGCATTACATAATAATCAAGTTGCTTTAGATAATATCTGAATAGCGTTGCCATGATTTTTAACAATAAAAAATGAGGATGGCAATAAAACTAATAAACGGAAATAATAACTACAAAAATTGTTCAAAATGAGCACCACCTTGCCTAACACACTCTCGAGCTCGACGAACTAATCCTTGCTGCACTGTCCAAAGCATTTGGATCTTATTTTTGATTTCCTGGTTATGGTGGAAAATTCTTTGTCGAAGATCATCTACATTTTCCATTGGCGTATTGTAAACGCGTCGTTTTAAATTACCCCAGAAGAGAAAATCCATAGGATTTAAATCTGGTGATCTAGCCGGCCACGATACAGGTCCTGATCAGGCCAACCACTGGTCTGGATGAACTCTATTTCGGTGCTCTCTAACTAGTGGCCCGTATCGTCAGTCGTCCCTACAATGTAGGGCGCGTTTATGGCCTCGTTGATTAATATTACGTCTTCTTCGTTAACGAACATGTATGTCCTGCTTTTGATTTCCGACATACTGACAGTTCTGGCTTGAGGTTGTGTTGTTGTTTTGACGTTTAATGGAAAGCATGTCGATCACTCTAAAATACCTCGCTACATTGAACAAATTCCACAACCTGTGGTATCTTCAAGAAATTGTTGAGTTAGGAAAATTGATGCACATGGATGTATTATATTATAATATTATATTTGTGTGTATGAAAGTCCAGAAGCTTACAATCAAGCTATTCTCCTGATGAAGGTAGGTAAGTTACAAAACAAATCATTGCATATCCATATTATATACTTATCGCATTATTTTCAGGTATGATTCATTCTCACAGACTTTATGAGATGGTTCCTCCATGAATAAGAAACATTGTATGGCAAGTGCAATTATTGCATTGTCGATGTCAGAGATGATTTTTCACAAATCATTGCGGGACTCTAGATTGTGTAGAGTGTCATGCACAAGTATGTATAATGTGTGTATGTGAAGATCATAATTACTATTATTGACCATCGCTATTTCAGGGTGCTCATAATGCCATGGTCATGTAGGATTACCAAAAATGAAGTTTTACAGAGAGTAAATAGAAGAATAGAGCTGCAAGATGAAGCAAAATCAGAAAAACTTTATGACAATTCCATAATTAATTACGAATGGGAAAATAAAAGAAGATTGTGACTCATCAAGGGAATTACTTTCCTGTTATACAAACCCCAAACAATTCAAACAACTAGATAAGGGGAAAAAGACCCCTTATGTTGTAGTTACCTCAAAGTCAGACTGGGTTAAGCCCTAATAGGTAGTTTCAAGATAGTTTAAATGAACTTAACCTAACCCTAATTTGATTTGTATTTAAATTGCTGGCTATAAATTTTGGATTTAAGTCACTATCAATAATGGAGCCTTCAGCTACTGAGCATACTTCAGTGGTATCATCAAGAACAAGGAGATTAATGCACTGAGCCTCAAAGAACGATATGTAGTATTTATCAAATGTTTTGCACCATATATTACTGTTGTAGAATGTGGTATATGAAGAAAAAGTGAGGACAGCTAAATACAGTTCCATTTTGTTCATTGACTTGTAATCTTAACATAAAAGGGAAAATCTACTAAAACTGTGGATAGGAAGAAAAACATTTACTGTTTGAGAAAGAAATATCAAAAACTGAACAGGTTTAATATTTGAAACGCTCATATGAAGGGCAGATTTTGCTAGTTATGATAGTCACAGTAAAAAAAAATCTAACCTTTGGCTCGAAAGTCTGCATGCATCTCTTGAAGTATTGGTAGCTGCAATTTAGTTTGTTTCCTAATTTAATGTTCATATCTAGGGGGGTGGTTTCAGGTCAATCTTAAGATGAAAACTTCAAATGATCGTATATCCTAAATGTCTTAATTTTTTAAAGAGAGGGTGGTAAAAAAGGTCAAAAAAATAAATGCCTGATTATGAATATCCGTATTACCACTTAATGAAATTTGGCATACATGTAAACGTGTCAAGAGACACTCTTTTAATTTTACCTGCCTGTTTTGATACACAGTGATGGTATGCTGTTTATTTCTCTCTTATTAAAATTTTCGATCACATCCAAGCAAAAATTGATGCGAAATGATTTTTTTTTTCAATCTGATGCACGCTTTTTATAAAACCGATCATAAAAATATTGTTAACATGACAATATCACCATGCAGAAAATTTTTTGGGTGGAAATAGTGGGTCGGACATGAAAAATTGAATTCTTTTAGTCTGACGCACGGTTTTCACCTGAAAAATACAATCTATTTCTCGACATAGTGACATTGTCATACTAACGATATTAGGATCATGCAAAGAAACGTTATTTTATTTTTGTAAACAAATCCCGTGCATCGGAGTGAACAAAAATTAAGCAATCAAATTTGCCTAGAAATGACGGGATTTCAATTAAAAGTTTTATTTTAAGAGAAATCAGTTGCGTACTATCATTGTCTGCCAAAATAAGCAAGTGAAATCGGTACGAACGTCGCTGTTGGAAATCAAAAGAAAATTCGTACATTAAAAATACCTCTTGATAGTACACTTATGCAGAGTTTTAATAGAGTATTTAAAGTGATGATATTATACATCGTAACAAAGAAATGATTGATTTTTAAAAAGCTTACTACCCTGTTTCTCAAAAGTCAATATGAAGTGTTCTTCTTAAAATGGAACCAAAAGTCGTCCTCTTAAATATTGACATTCAATTGGAAAACAACTTATATATTTTATGTAAGTAAATTTGATTTTATTAAAAAGGTTATCGTAAAACACTATTGTAGTAGTTTTTCATTTTGGATATGTTTTTTTTGACTATATATTTGTTCATATTTCCTGTTATTATTTGTACCTTTTAGATATAAAGACTTCACTTGATTACTGATACTTAGGTATTTTGATATACGATCTATGAATTCCTTAATAATTTCATGTATCATACTTTCCAGTTGGTACATGCATAATATAAATAAAACAATATTCGGTAAGATACATATTTTTTATTCTACATTGTATACCCACAGAAATACAATAGGTTTGTTCAAAAATATCTAGAAATATAGATTTCATCAATTTTTTATCCTTGGCGTTAACTAGATTATATGCTATTTTCTAAATTACAAGCTATGTAAACAGGGATAAAAGGATATCTAATCAATTGCAAAGAAATCGTTATAGTTTGGGGGTACATTAGATCATTTTGGAAATTTAATTAACTCTAGGTATCAAACTTCTTGAGATATCCAATTTAACAGCATATTCCAGAGTAAAGCTTTAGAATCTACGTTCCATTACTGAGTACTTGATTTACAAACGCACTCCTGCAGTCTGTTGCAAAGTCGGCTTGCGATTCAATGGTTAATTATAAGATAAGATTCTCCTAACACACTCGGTATATTTAAATTAGAGTAATTTCGAGGGGTGCTTCAAATAATTTATTTTCAAAGTGAGCAGTAGACGAAAAAGTTTGTGCCACACAGCAAAAATACCCTGCACCTCTGGGCCAGTTTGAGTGACTGAATGTCCTCTTCCTTGATAGAAGAGCTTTTCTACGGTTCATTTTCTTCAGAAATACATACATACATTTTGGAGGTTAGCGTTGCAAGGGCATCAGCATTTTGTTAGATGTTTGTCGAGTACATCGAGACCCTATCTAGAGACCTAGGGACGCGCTAATATATATATATATATATATAATAATTTTTAATCTGTTTTTAACTTGTTTTTGTCATGTTTTGTATAAATTTTGACTATTGTGCAATCTATTCAGCTCTCACCATATTACTGGACGTTTCCCTCATCCTATACGTAAACAACAATTAGCAACATCCTCACATACTACTGTAAGTTGAGTCAATTTAAATTCATTTTACACCTTTGTTGCTACTGTTATCATTGTAATTGCAGCTCCTGATGATGATGGTAAAGTCCATTGAAAGCTAGAGAGAATTAAAAAAGTATAAAGAGTCCTCTTTGCTTAAATCTTGTCGAAGTACCCAACAAAAGGCGGAAGCTTTAATTTTTCACCTAACTGGTCTAGACGACAATGACCACGTCTCAAGTTATATATATATATATATATATCATATTGATACAGGACTGGTTTAGGTTTCGCACTTTTTAGTTCGGTTCTGCATCTTTCTGAAACCTGTGAAACGTTGTGCCTGACGATTTCTCTATTCCTACAGCGTATTGCCTACAGCGCATGTACCGCAAGATATCATGTCTATTTGCAACAGCGATGAAAAGAAAAAAGAAATATTTTCATAAAAATTCGGTGACAAATGACGTGATATATTATATTCCCTACAGTTTCTATATCAATGATTGGCTACCATGGCTTGTCAGAGATATTTGTAGAAAACAAATAGTTTAGTCTACGCTGTTGGATGGGACAGAGTTACAACTCTTGAAATGATTATAGTTACAGTATTGGTAGGACCAGGAAAATGTGCAATTCAAATTGAGCTATTGTGGCGCACTCCTAACAGGGACCTTGAGTAACCATAAGACGCCCTAGCCATATCGACGCTTAAGCAACCAGAGTTTTGCCATCATGCAGCTTGTATCCAGAATAAATGAGTGTTCGCGACGATATCCGGAGTATTCGATACCCATCAGGGAGCATCTACCGGCATCGCGAAGCTTCGATCGACATATAGAGAACTTCGTTAAATAGCGGGATTGCTATGGAATTTGCGAATTTTAAAATAAATACCCAGGCGCCTCCACCTGAGGAACAGTCGAGTAGTCGACAGCGCGCCGCAATAGTTCAGTCGCCCTGGTTATAAATTTGTATCAAATCAGTTGTAAGTGTTGTTATGAATTAGTGTAAGAATAATAAATTGGATCTTCGTTACATTATTTTTAAAAATTGTCGGTTTCCGGATTATTGATGTAAACCTACTTTTGGTATTACATTATTACATTACATATAAGCGTGACTCTAGTCATATTGCCTGTTTTGTTTTTCCTTTTTGGTATTTTACAAACAGTTTTAAAATCTGATATACCAAACATATCATGATTCATACACATTACAACTTGAAACAAAGACGTACACCAGCAATGACCTATTTCTGAACCATTATTGATTAAATCTCTAAAACAAACGATTAGCTAAACTTGTAACTGGTAGCTTCAAATCATGGATTGAAATATGGTAATTCACAGTAGGTACAAGTATCTCCCATTTACATTATACGGTTATTTGCAACTGTATCAAATTATGAACGGCGAAATAAACCAATCAAAATAACGGAAAGATACATCCATGCGAAATGGATGGAAGTTTAATTTTCGATCCATCATTTGCAGCCATTAATGCTAAAAGCTAAAATCATGCTTTATGTCACCACAATCAATAATCTCGCATGCAGAATGGGGCAGGATAAATGTACAGATCCTGTGATAAATAGTTCACGTTATAACTCCCAACTACTGTCAAAAATTGTGTCGCATTTATCTATTTATTTTGGAATAGAGTGGCTGACATCTCCGGTACTCCACCAATATTTTTCGTAATCTAAACTACTATGCAGTCTCTATAATATAAATGCTTCATCTGCTTCAGTGACTTGCCGGAACACGCCTCAGAGTATTTCAAATTTCGCCAGCAACTGATTGTTGACCGTGTATTCTCCAAAATCTTCACTTGCCCACCCTAACGAAAAGTATGCAGTAATAACGATGACAGGTTATGCATGTCGCAGTGCTGACCAGTGGTGGTAGCATATTGTAAGTTTATGAAAGATAATGCCATAACAGGAATATCACTTAGCAGAGTCATAGGTTGTTTATTTCAATTACTCGTTGCTATACCCCATTCGTAGCCCATTTACGCCCAGACAAAACACAACGTGCGCAAAAGCGAGATTGTACAGGTGCGTATTTTCCTCAATGGTCTTGGAATAATCCAACAAAATAAATGGTAATTTTTAGAGAAAGAAGTGGACATACTTTTCACAATTCTTTATTCGCTGGAAGTACATGAATCATCACCGAAATGGTTAATATTAATTATTACAGGTTCAATTTTAATATCCCATTTTCCAAATTCCACATCTTTGTTTTGATTGTCTCTTGAACCTGAGGGATGCAATCTTTCCAATGGTTTGACATCACTCTGTTGACAGCTTGATAAATTTTTCATGTCCGAAAATTTGGACGTTCTATTGTTTGAAGCCACATAGGTTTTTATATTTGCCCAAATGATTTCAATGGAATTTAATTCGCGGTGATAAGAGGCTAGCCTTAAAACGGTATGATTTTGGTTTATAGGACGCCTTTATGGCCTCCTTAATTTTTACTCTTTTCCAACAATCAAAAAGGCTGGGATATTTATAAATTTCTACTGTTCCGGGTCAACGTCAACGCTCTCCATTTGTGAAGCTATGTTTTCTTTTTAATTCTGGGAAATTTCAGGCTGATATAACAGGTGATATAAATCAAAATCACAAACAATTTGATGCAAATAGATATTTGTTACATGACCTCGACAGCTGGCGCGGAGCAATAGAAAACTATGAAAATCAAGCAGGCCATAAAGACGTCCTACAATTATTGCATGAACGACTTACGTTACGGCCCTAAGATTATATTTATACATATATGTGGTGCCTAACCGGATGGAAGTACTGCTTTGACGATATTTTCATTGAAACTAAAGTCTTTTGGTAGGAGCCATTCTTGAATTTCTTCCTTTCCTGTGAACATTGTGGGAATTTTTTCTAGTTTTCTAGTGTGGTATTCAGCATTACCAAGTACAATTACGGCATTGTCGTCCAGCTTTGGGAGTGTTTCTTCAAATCAACGTTCAGATGAACTCCCGTCCATTTCTTCATGGTAGTCGGTCGTTTTCTTTGACTCAAATGCCCTTTGAGCAGTGGGCACAGAGCCATCTTCACTGCCAATGTAACAAATCCTTTTCCTTTTCCTGGAAATAATTATTTCATATAATATACAAGAAAACTAATAATAATATAAGCAGAGTATCGAACAGGTGTTGGTTCCAAATCTACCAGATATGGCTAAGTTTAGTGTAGCTAAGTTTTCAGCGTGGGCTCATAGATTCAGCCTACTTGACACCATTTTTACAACACAAATGACGAATTGGTTAGATACACGTACCGGACGGATTCTTTAGGCAGGTGGCTAGTCCGTCTAAGAAGGCTTGTCTTGCTGATTTAGTTGTAGAGTCAGTCCATACTTTAGGTTTTGTATGTCCTGCATTCATCCAGGTTTCATCCAAGTAATAAATCTTCCTGCCCTGGTCGCGGTATTTCTTTATTGATTTTAAATAATATCTTCTCAATAAAATAATCTCTTGGCTGTCTATCAAAATACTATTTCTGTCCTGTTTCCTATACTCAAAAAGTTCTTTGAGTAAACTATTGAATGTGGTCCTTTTGAAAGTAGGTAAGTCTTCGTCGCTATTAACCTCCTGTAAAACTGTGTCTATGGCGGCGAGTTCCTGTCTTTCCAAAAATTGATGGACTTTGCGTCTGATGGCATTCCGATCAAAGTCATGTGTTAAGTGTAATGCAGCCGCTTGTGTGGTGGAGACATATTTTTGTATTTTTTTTTAATTCTTTAACAATGTTGCAAAATTGTCTAAGGACATAAGCCATACGTCTTTCAATACCATGGATTTTCATTGCAGGATGCTGAAAAATTTCGCTCTTATAAAGTTAAGGACAATTTATTTTGCCTGAATATTCAAATATCCCTTCTTGTCACGTTTTCGGGAAGGAGACATCACTGAAGAGGAAGCATGCCTGAAGGAAGCATTGGTAGAAATACTCACTTTGATCTGCTGTATCCGTAGACGGCGTGCCGGCGATATCCCGAGCTTGAGTTCTATCCTGTCGAATCCTGCACTTGTTCGTAGTCTTATGGCCGAATGATCAATAGCTATTGCAACGCTTAGGCGGGTGCCGCTTTGCCGCGCTGCATCTTTGTTGTGCTGGGGCGTATATGGGCTTCGAATAGGCTTATAATAGTGTATAGATTTGTAACCGGTATTTTTAGAGCCTTAAACTGAAAAAAGAAAGGAATAATTTTAGAGACTATAGATGCAGTCATATGATGGAAGACAGCTAAGGTTACGTCACAGAGTCGTTTTAAACAAACTTCAAAAATCTCGGGAATATGCGCAGAGAAAAAACTGGATGCGCGATGATAGCGCCAGTGACGGACACAAGTATTTGTACTTACATGTAATGTAGGAATTAACGGATATTATTGAAAATACCATACATTTAGTCGATTTGAGATTAGGAACATTTGAATTTCAAACCGAACATTATCTTTTGATCTGGCAGTGAAATATATGCACCATTGTTTGCCTCAGTTGAACCAGATGACGCAGATTTCATCATGGAGATCACGTGTAACGAAAACCACGAAAACTTGTCAAAGGGAAAAAGATCATCGTCAAATTTCTTTTCTGATAACCTAAAACTTTTTTGTAGCCATTTTCTACAAAAAAGTTGTGGTTGCTAGATTTTTGGGGTGTTTGTGCACTTCTCAGACGTTGCAGTAGCTCATGCTGATTGAACATACCGATTGAACTACTTATGACCGCTTTTCCTCGTGTAAAACCTATAGAATCAAAAACTTGACCTCCAAATGACCTAGGTTATGCTGACAACTAGCTTTTTTGATATCTTGAAATTTTTCTTAGAACCCTTTCTCCAAAAAATGCGTGGTTGCCAAGTTTTCGGCGTCCTCGGATATTCAATATTCCACTATCAAATCGTCGATGTTACCCTATTCGTCGCCCTTCGCTCCTGGCGAATGAAACCAGTTTGTTCGATTTTTCTGGGATTCATTCAACTTTTAATGCTTGAACTGTCTCTCATTTATAGACTGGACTAATAATTTGATATCCTCAATGAAGATAATCCACATATATAGGGTGTCCGCAAAGTTAGGGTTTTCCTTGTCAGACACAACAACGCTTGATATAACAAGGCTAATGTGTGGTGAAACGTGAGCGAACAAGTAAGAAAAATAAATGAAAAGGTACTCACTGTTCAGTTGAATTGAAATTCCAAGTACGGCTCTGTCGTAAAATCCGTATTTACATCGTAGTCCCACGTCGTAGAACTGTACGCTGGCGCTGGCGCTGTGGTCGTGACGAGGAATAGGACAGGACCGGCTTGGGTTTTTTTCAGGTTTGATTGAGTTTGCGGAGCCCAATATCTGGGTTCTCTTAAGACATTGGTGAATATGATACTAAGAAAATCCGCTTCTGTTCTCAAGATCTACACGCCGTGTAAAGGAGAACCCAAACTTTGCGGACACCCTGTATTTGTGGAATCACACGTTGTGTGCATTATTACTGTTATCAAAAGTGGTGGTTTCTACTCGAATTTACAAACTTGACATCTGAGATCATTATTTAGGCCATGTTTGGGGTTAAATATAAACTGCTTTTTTTAATTCGTAATTAGAACATTGAATGAAGGTGACTGAATAGATGACCAGAACATTGTTTTTCAAAATGATGCGTGGTTGTCAAGTATTCGGGGTGTGGTGAGATTCGACAGAAAGAATCGCGTTAAGGTAAGACCATCCGCAATAAGGTCCTCACGCTTGACTTATCGTATTATTCACGCAAAGCTGCTCTGAAATCTTGAATTTCTAAATTCGTACTTCAGAGTCTAGGATTAAACTAATACCGTTGAAGTGCTTTTCCAACAAAATAGAAGAACTCCATGAATTTGCTTGAATTAACTTGAATGTTACCCGGTGGGGATTCCGAAACAAGACACAGTCTCGAGAGAAATTGTAAAAACTTTTCTGTTCGTAACTCGGCCGTCTGGATATCTTTGCCTTGGATATTGTCTGTGTAGTGTCCTGTGAACTTGATATCATATTTCCACAAAACAGCGTTATATACACGAAAAAAGTAAGCGAGAATGATAGGCAGAGGTTATGAAAATTCTGATAGATGACCGACCTTTACCAAGATGCCATTTGTCTCTTCGTTTCCTATGATAAGATCCTCTACTGCTGCTCAGAGCGTGTTAGATGGGCAGACTTCTTATGGATTGAGTCGGCTGATAAAATACCAGTCTTCCTAACTATGATCTACTGTATGCAATGCAATAACCTCTAAAAATCAACCTTTTATTTGACGGATCTGTATCTCAAAGAAGCATTGCAGCTGGTTGCAGAGCATACTTTACAAGCTCCTTCCTTAATTGCAAGTCGTTTCTTAATGATAGGCCGTAATTACAAAGACGCATTCCTGGACCAAATTTAAGTAGATAAGTTTAGATTAATGTGTCCTAAATAGTCTAAACTGATTTTGAATGGTCGTATTATACCTTACTTGGAGCCCCTACATTATACCCCTAACATATAGATCGATATGTTCAACAATTGCAGAGTGGTAGGCTGTCATAGTTGAGCATTTTTGTATATGAATCGCTTATAACTCAACAACTAGAGGTATGTTATCTCGATCTTCTTCTTTTCTGGAAGGGTCCATCGAAAGGTGAGATAAAGTATGGCTGATTATGTTAGGGGCGATGACGAAAAGCCAGGCAATAACATTATTGGCCAGTCAATGACGTAAATGAGTTGCGCAATTTTAATAAGAAAATAATACGAGGTCTGTAAATTATGTGATGAGATTTTTTTTATTTTTTTAATCAAGTGTAATTACAATTTTATATTATCATCCTCGCTTCCCCTTCCTTTTGAAGCCACACAGCGCTTAATATAGTTCTTCCACCCCTCATAGCAGTGCTGGAACTCGGATACTGGAATGGCCTTCAGCTGGTCGGTTACAGCCGTTTGAATCTTTTGGACTGTGCCCAAATGAGTTTCCTTTCGGTTATTTTTGATCTTAGGGAATAAAAAAGATCACAACGACTCAAGTCAGGCAAGTAAGGAGGCTGAGGAGCCACATGAATCTCTTTACGGGCCGGAAACTTGTTTATTGGCATTGCTGTGTGACAAGGAGCATTGTCGTGATGTAACACCCACTTGTTCTTGATCCCATGAACGGTGGTATGACTCAAAATTAACTCTGTCCCGATAATTCTGACTGTCAACCGACGATCTCGGATTCTGTCGATATTTTCAGGTCTTCCCCTTTGTGGTTCTCCCTCCGTAGGGCTGCTGAAGTTTCGCAAGAATTTCGTTCTCGTTGCACTGTGCTCAAGTCTGAAGCAAAGCGTTGTTCAAAATTGATGTCACCGATTTTTAGAACACAATAGAAAAAACTGTTTCACAATAAGCCGCTACGGACACAAAATGAGTCATCACTTAATTTACAGACCTTGTACTATCTCCCTGTAGACATTATTGGCCGGGAAATGGTGTTAATGCTCGTGAAACAGCGGACGACAAGAATGATATAGTGGAACGTGAGGTTGTCGTCCAAGAAATGTGTGGTTACTGTTTTGCTTACGGAAATTATTTTTGTCCATGAAGAAACCAAACGCAATTATTACAAAACATTTTTGAACGTTAAGATATATAAAAACTATATTACTGATATTTAACAAACACACACATATTTGTTCGTCCTTTTATCAACTTTGCCCAGCCCTCCTTGGTCACTATTGTGAATGTCTCGGCATTGAAATGCGTATATTGATAGGCGCGTTCGAAGCTCGCCTTATTTCATTTTACTCAGTCTATTCCACGCTAGTTTTACGAAATCTCAGTTTAAATGTAATGAAACTTCTTTTTCAAGTAAGTCAGACATTAGGTGTAACAGCCTCATACATGTGTGACTGTCTCACAACGAACGCAACACACAACATTGCCCGTCCTTGATAAACATTTACATCAATGTACGTACACGTCAGGCAGTATTTGCCCATAACATATACAAAAAAATGACGACAAGTAGTTTGAATCTGCACTTTATTAAGATTATGTTTGGCACAAGTTGTCCACTCTGAGAAAAAAGTCAGATAGGAACATATTTACAAAAAAAAATAAGTATCAAGTTAGTCATACAGACTCATACATTAAAAATTTCTATATATAGCTAGTATGGTTTTTCGTACAGCTTTGGCTCCCTGAGAAACTATACTACCCCTCGCCCTTCAATAAATTTGGAGGCAGGTTGGCAGGTACGCATTCACACAAAGTTAACTCTTGCCGGTGGATGGCCCTCCTCCTTCCCCTGAGAAGAATGCCTGCGGGCGCACATAACCGAACCTATCTGTACATCTGGCATGTGTGACGATCAACGGTCCACACACATTCGAGCAGCGGAGGCCAACAGCCCACAAATTTAACCCCTAAAAATTTTATAAAATATTATCAGGAAACGTCAAAAGCAAACGTTTGAGCAATTTTTATTTTCTTATCTTTTTCCCCTAGCTTTTCCGCTACAAGATCGATTTTCAAAAGCAATAAGGCTTTTTCGTCCTAGGCATAATAGCAACCGAGTTTCAAAATTCCATCCAAATTTGACTGGTACTTTCTAAGTTATAGAGGGGTAAAGTATTGGCGGACTGACGGCCAGATATGCGGAAATAAGGGACATGGTTTTTCGCCACATACCACTGAAAAAACATAATATCTCGTTATCAGAATTCTTCGCGATTAATATACTTCCAGGCCAGTGCCGTAGGAGGTGAAGATATGGTTACATGAGATATAAAATTGCGAAATGTTGTCTCTTTTCTCATTGAGCTTATTACTTTCCTTCTCTTATATTCTTGTAGACCGTATTTTATACAAATCCATATTATCTAGAACGTCTTTCATAGTATGATACAATATTACCTGTACCTCCTCATTATCAAAACTCCATTGAACATCTACGAACAAAAGAAAGTAAAAAGCACATATTTACACTTCTTACGAAACCATTTGACCTTCAAATAGTGAACAATCCTAAAATATTTACTTGAAGAAAAGCAAACAGTCGTGTTCCGTTAACAGTAAAACTAACAGGATGTTCGAAAAGAATGACTTTCAGAAAGTGTGCGGCGTCTTTATACCATTTAGTGCCCAATTTCAGGTCAAATATAAACAGCGGCCCTGTACCCGTATGAGGCCAATTTGTCAAAAACCCATCGAGCGTTCAAAGTTACCACCCACATTTCCGGACCCTTCTATTATGCATTTTCAGATGGATGCCGTAAAATAGACAAATGGTCGCCTTCTAGCGAAAATATGTTTATTTAGTGATTTGGCGAAATATTTATTGATTGATTTATCATCTCCGAGATATTTGTCCGCATTACTTTCAAGAATACTTTATTGCGTCGTTATATTTCAGTTTATCCTTTTGTCGTGAATGTTGAAAATTGAGCTGGTATAAATAAGTTTCTGCAAATTCGTTCATGGGTCCAGAACCAATACTTAAACCGCCGTACTTTGTTTTATGGATAATATTTAATATAATAATTCAACCAAACCTAAAATTATTATCGCAATTATAACCTAAGTAATATCTCCTCATATTTCGATGATTTAGTTTTATGTTCGATCCATTCTGTATTATTGCCAATACACAGGGCGTAAAAAGGCGTACTGAAATGGTAGGTGGTAGCATTTTCATATCTAAAAAAAAGTTTTTTTACGTAAGACATATATCAGGCACTACTAACCGATTTTGATGAAATTTTGCACAATAAAAAAGTTACAGAATACTAACCTAAAACTGATAGGACAGTTGAAAAATCTAGAGCCTTACTAAATTGTTTTATCTTCTCTCATATTTTTCGAACTCAGAGTTTCCACAAGTTATTTACTTAAATTCTGAACATACCTTGTGAAATTCTGTTGGAACGTTTAAAATGTTGAAGGTATTTACAAAAACTAATAAGAATGAGATATTTTAATAGATAAAAATATTTAATATGGAAAACTAAAAAAGAAGCAGTCAGTGCGACTAGTTTTACGTAACTCCTAAGTAACTTTGTTATTTTACAAAATTTCACCAAGATCGATTCATTAGTGGCTGAGATTTTTTATTTTCATATATAATGACCTGCTTAAACAAATCAGCGTAACAAATTAATTTGGATTTTTTTATTTTCAGATATGAAAGTGTCTTGGTCTATACTAGCTGCCTTGTCCCTATGTCAATAGAATCCCGGTACACCATTTATAGTGAACTGTGTACACATACAATTTGTTATGACGACCATGCTATTTTTTGTGGTTACTATAATTGCTAAATATGGTACTTATAGTACTACCAAATTTTTATATCCTCGTGACTAATAAATAGGTTTTCTCAAGGTAACCTTAGATATTTGAAACCTACGATGATAATCTTTGGTTTTCTGTTAAATTAGTGCTTTTCTATCGGCCTTACCAAGTGAAAATTGGTTTTGATTCTGATCTGGTCTTACTATAAAGGTCTGTAATTATAGTATTTATCTTTTCACAATATATTCCCACTTTAGCATAGGTTTTACTAGACAGACCAATGATTTTACTGAACTTTTAGTGGAATTCCGGACATCAATCGCCAGTATTTATCATTAATCTATGTTGCTCAATCTTAGTTCTACCTACATGTTCCTTATTTGTTTCTCAGTGGGTCATACTAGAAATCGTACTGGTTCAATAGATTCATGGAAAATTCTAAATGCTGACTCGATATAAATGTTTTATTTTCTAGCGTGCTTAGGACGTATTTATCCCACAAATGGTTTTCTAGCCCTCAAAAATGTTTTTCAGTTATTTTTTTCTTTGTTTTCACTCTAAAACCCCTTCTTCACAATAGTGACTATTGTTGTATTGTATTGGGTTACCATACCAGTATATTAGCTTGAAACCTAAAATACACGAAGTGTCATAACTTCTTAGACAAAAAGTGTACATTCACATACAGTAAATGTTACCCGATCGCGACACAAAATAAATATAAAATTGTTTCCAAAACGGAAAGGTGTATCATAAAGAAAATTTGGAGAAAAAAATTATTCGAATATTTGCAGTATGAAGTTCTTATTTTTTTGAAATTCAAATCCGTTCTACATTGAAAATAGCCTAACAATAATGAAAACTGAATGTGTATATTAAAGAATCTTTCCCACTTTCTCAAAATTTTTGGAAAATGTTTTTGTTTTTAGTGCAGTCCAAGCCATTGTGTTCCTAATCACCAGAGAGTCACACATTTCACGTTATCTCAAACTTTTTAAGGGCTGTCTGAGAACAACGGCTAGAACATAAGGTTCGCAAAGTACATACCAATATCTAACGCTGCCGAGCTACTCGATCTTCCAGAGTGAATAGCCGCAAACGAGTTTATGAATGACAAACTGGCGTATTTCAGTGCCATGCCATGGAACGCGGGCTGCATATTAAAGGCGAATCAAAGGTCGGCATTCATGGGAATCCCGTTCGCGAGCAACGGCTATGGCGCCGAATTTAAAATCGCTTTCCTCGCGCTCGACTAGAAGTTCCACATGGGAAAACTGATAGTCTGGTATCCCATGTACCATGCCCATCATCTGTTAATACACACGTCTGAACATCCTTTACTTGTGCGCACAGATTATTGGCACACTATGGATATCACTTGTGGAAACGCCATCTGAAGAAGGCGATTTCAGCTATGCCGCCATAAGCGATAGTGTTTTACAGAAAATAACACTGTTCAACCATTCTCGCGCTACCTAAAGGGTGTTCATCTATTTTTAAATCGTTGGTTGACATGAAAACGCCAAGTTCTTTTTCCATAGGGGTTTTTTTATGTGAGAGTACTATCATTCCGGTTGATGATGAAACACAATCTCATTCATATGCGCGCCACGGCTGAGCTAGACGTAGCCGATTGTGGCGACCCAATTTTTCAGTACCCACATTTTCCAAAATCTGCGGAATTATCTCACCAATGGCTGCATGAATATTGGTTTTCAAGTGCGCAATCGTCGCTGGGGCATCCACATAGCATTTATCTTTTACGCTTCCCCACAAAAATAATCTAGCGGAGTAAAATCACAGCTTCGCGCTGGCAGATTTTCGATCAGTTCTTGAAGATCTTGCTGGAACCACACGCCATCCAAGTCTTTTTATCCGTTTTTGGAAAGAAATGTCAGTCAGCATGCTGCGATAGCGCACACCTATATTCGTGACGGCGCGTCTTTCGTCATCTTAAAATAAAAGGGCCAATAATGCCACCAGACCACAAACCTCACCACACAGTCACGCGTTGCGGATGCATTGGCTTCTTGGTATTTGTTTCACTCTGTGTACCCAATATGGCAATTTTGCAATACGTAGCCACAAAGATGAAAATGGACCGCATCCGAAAAAGTGATTTTTCGATAAAAATGGGGGTCTTCGTCCAAGTATTCAATTTTTAGCGCTTGCCAACGTTGTTCTAACGTATATAGATCATCATTCGTTCACCGCAAATTCTTTACTAAATCTCAGTCAAAACAGAACTGATATGCCTAAGTGTTGCCAATTGTGAGATAAGCCCTAGTTAAAAAATTAACCAATCACCATTTATTATCAGTGCGATGTGTTATACCTTTTGCGAGCTTTTCGTACTTATATTGCGTCCAATTATTTCTGAGTTTTGAACAGAAGTTTTTTTACTGTTATTCTGGAATCTCTAATACAGGGGAAATGTGTTACGTTGATTTTATTTGATTCTTACATGGTTTCAAGAATTCCTTCATTCTGTCAAATGTCAGATAGCTCAGTTTGGTAATTTTTATATATATTATTAATAGGACTCGATAAAACTTCTTACTTCAAAATTTCGATAGTTGTGAATCATATGACGAACATGATCTCGTAAAGAAAATAGTTACATTGGGTCATTTTTGCTCTGTCCGAAAGCAAATAGTGCATCCGTTAAAATACTGTATATATTTTACGGTAGACGGGATCTCGGACTATTTACTTGCGCTCGACTGGAAGTTCCACATCGGAAAGCTGACGCCGTGCCGGTTAACTTTAATGTTTCGAAGTGGAGCTGCTACAGCATGCAGAATGCGGAAGTGATATTGGTATTGCGCAACTTTTGGAATAGCTATAAATATAAGCTCCGTTTAAGGAGTGCATCTAGAAGTCAGAAGATGGTAATGCTTTCGACCTACTTTATATACTACTTGATGATCCAAATATATGTTCAGTGGGCGAATTGCAATAGCAGGGATTAGTGTAGGTGGAACAGATCAAAGCGTTCGCGATATACGTAAAAGGATAGAATGAGTCCCATTTCTAGCAATGTAAGCACTCTGCTAGAGCTGCTGGACCTCGCGACTAAAATATGGAAATCATGCACAATAAAAAATATTCCGTAGTGTACTAGTGTGTCCTAAATACCAGATTCATCGCCTGCTGTGTATAACCGCCAATAATAAAGAAACTAACTTAACTTTGAGGCCCACTACTTGTGAAAAAGTTTTGTACCGACGGACACTCCCGTTAAGGTCTACAAACTACACGAAAAGTCCTTGTGCAAATAATCTCCAGCTTGATCTAACGTTTAACAAATATGGTATCAATTTGGACATATAGAAAAAGATGATGACTCTAGACCCTAAGCACTGCCACATTGCAATGTCACTTGCGTCTGCGCTATGCGCTACCCACTATTCACAATGCTCTTGAATTAACGTGTGTCTCTTCAGAAATCACCGCTCTTCTGGCCTATCCTATCACCCTCCTTGTATTCATATAATAGCTATTTTCGAGTTCTAAATTCAGTACTGTCACAGAACGGTTCTGGAACTGCTCAAGACTAAATGCGTAAAGGGGAAGATCTCTCAAGCGGTTATGAACAGTCCGTGAACTATCAGAATTTTGTCAAAACCCGAACAGCCTGAACCCAGGTCTACGGAATAAAGAAGATAACTGTGCGAAGAGAACTTTTGTAAGTAACTATAACCACACTTTTTTCTTATAAATTTTTCACAAAAGTTTTGAACGCTGGGTGTAACTGCTTCAAGTTCATGTCAGACGACGATGATGATGACAAATCAGAATCCAAAATGATCTGCATTGGATCCATTTGTCCACTTTCCTTTTAATTTTAAATAAAAAACACTCCTCAAACCGCAAAAAAGTAAACAGCATTTGAAGGAAAACACGTCAGATAATTTTAATGATATTGACAGAGAGAATACGCACGTGCAAAATCTGTTCAAAAATGGTCCCGACAGGAAAGCAAGAACAGCTTGAACGATTCTCGAACCATCCTAGAACTGAACCAGAATATTACTGCGAACAGCAAATTTCAGTTCTAAAACGGTCCGATAGTAATCCAGCAGAAACCCGAACACGTCGGTTTCTTCTGCGCGTCCTCCTGATAGTTCTAGTACAGTAATGATAAAAACCCGAAGAAATCTAATATTCCAAATGACTACGACGCCTCTAACGTCAGTTCATATTCAACCCCCATCACAATAACTGCATAGCATCATTGTACAGTTATTCTCTAAACAAGACGGTCGTACCTGGTGGACCGGTGAAGAAGTCTGTGAGTATTTCAAAAGTGAGATATTATGTTTTTGTGTGTTATATGAAATGTACATCATGATAAACTGACACTTACTTCATTCTATCTGACTGTCGGTCTACCTGTTTGTTTGTCTGTCGGTCTGTCCGGAAAACATTGGCTTGTCTGTAACTTGGAAAATACTGCTAGGATTTGGATGAAATTGTCACACAAGGTTAGGACTATGTCAAGAACAAAGAGGCTTTGTAGTTTTTGAAACTCCAGTGGCAATGGACAGAAATGTCAAAAACAATAATAATAAGAATCGCTCAAACTTCGTTTTTTTATTGCTTCAAGGGATCCTGATCATTTTGGATAATTTTTTAGGGGTACAAAATTGGGGGTAGAGGTTGTTGGTGGGTGAGAGAGACTGCATCGCAACAGATGTTAGTATACTAATACACTTCCAACCCCGGTAAATGCCATGTAATATATTTCAAAAATCACAGATTTCTCCGCACATTTGCTCTTGTCACGTGCTAAAATCACGTAACCGTTTTTTACTATTTTGATCACTTATCAGTAATTTGAATTTCTCTTTATTAATAGTAGAGTGCCCATTCCTAGGTCAAACCCTTTTCTTTAATGATTTTCTTTTGACGAATTTCATAGCTTATTGATTGTATAATTTCTCACGTATTATACCTGTCATTCTCAGCGATTTAGTATTGTATTGAAATATTTTACTAATGTTATAGTATTATTAACGACTATCGTCAAAATTTTCTCACAAAATATCGTTGGTTCCTCGTAGAGAGTTCGTTCTGCCGTCGTTTTGCCCATTGGCAACCAGCGCGCCACCTTGTGACTTTACACATAGGGATATTTGGTTCTATCAGGAGAAGCATCTTCAAGGCCATTCATTTAACCTTATTTTAATGTTTACTTTCGTATCAAGATACATCCTGTTAAAATTTGATTTACTATTAAGATACCTTCTTTTAATTGCGTACCGACGCGTCCAGCGCCATTTTACTTTTGCTTTCTGCTGTAGTTTAGGTTGTGTGTGGGCGTTTTTTTTTTTCGTTAATTTCCAGATTTTGGGATATTAACACCCCAAACACCAGTTTATGGAGTAGTACCCTTTTATTTTGTACCTTATGTTTAGTTGTGTTGGTTAGGGTGCTACCCGTCTATTTTGTAATGGGATTTTAACCCCCAGCGGTAAGTTCTTTTTGTATACCATCGGACCACGTCCATTAATGGATGTTCTGAAGAAGCATGTTCGATATCTGCTTAATTTTAGTGTGTGTTAATGTTCCATTGGTGAGAATCACCATTCACAATCCTTCAGCTTTGTTTTGGGCACCCTCCTCTGAAAGTGTACTGATAGTATCATTTGCCTCATCCAAAAATAACCGAATCTGCACCTTCTCATTGTCAAAATTAAGTTTATATGGTGTAAATTTAAAAGTTCCAGTTCTTTCCAACTTTAATAGAGAGCGTAAGGTACTCAAGACTTGAAAGAATATTTTCGGCAGACGGATCGCGTACCTGTAGGTCGCACTTGCCGTACGCACGTAGATCTTTGCCACTGAATCCTAAAAGCAGGTAGCACATGCGAATTACACATACGAGATGGGCGCGATATCGTATATATGTACGAGCATTATGCTTGGAGTGTAATTTAATGAGATTGCTACTATTATTTCATACAGTGTATATATTATGTAGATGAGTATATTTTACACCAGAGATTCAAAACGATGAGGCGGGAACCGGGTGCGAACACACGCAAAGCCCAAATAGTGCACTGATGGTTCTAACAAAACTTACGTCTGCCATTGTGCTACCCGAAAAATTGTACTAGTTGTTTGTATGGCGTGAAAAGTATAGAGTTAATCTACTTGATTCCTGTTTTTTATAATTTTTAGTGCTACGGAGTGGAAGTCCCGATTTAATTTTCTGGGAATAATGAATATTCTTGTTTATCTGAATGCCAAAAAATACAATCACAGTATCAATTATAAAATGGTAGAGTATTAATAAATAGTACAAATACCTTTGTCCATATTCATGTCCGAAATAATACAGATTCTGCCATTGTTGGTTTGCATCATGGGTCGTCTGATTAAAAATATTTCTGTTTTTATTGAATGGCATGCTGTCGAAACCATGACCGTAGTTCAGAAAATGTAGTACTACACAACTCTTTACTCATGCAATTTTTGTGAATCTTTGGAATACAGTAAGCTCTTTTAAGGAAGCATTTTGCAGAAATACAATTTTATGTAGGTTTTTATAGTTTCTGATATTTTAAATCGGAATAAAATTAAGATGTATTTTGAAGATACAGAAATAATGTTTTCAACACCCTCCTAAGTTTTTGAAAGGTCCATTGTGTTCAAAATGCTGTCAGGAAGATTTAAGTCCGGTTTAAGACATTTTTTAAATAGGATCAATCTGGCCGATAATATTATTTGCATACACCTACTGTATTTTCGCTAGACATAGACTTGCTGGCACGAACGCAACTAGGATACGTGCAAAAAATAAGGATAGTTTCGAATAAGGTTATCTACCACAGCACACACGTGATAGCCTAGCGGACAGAGCGACGCTCTGGCAGTGTATATCTGGGGGCCGATCGAGGTTATCTTTTTTCGTGTGCTGTACATACAGGGTAAGTGAAATAATGGTATATTGTGACCGATTTTTAGTAATTCACGGCGCCATAGCCAACCATGCGAAATTGACCATAGAAAAGGCGTATGGAGGAATAGAAAACGAGTGTTTTCAAATATTTCCTAAAATACTAATTTGCAGCAGATCACCTTTTACGAAACTATTATTATTTTTGTTGCTCAAGATAATGAGGTTATATAAACAGGGGGTTCCATTTGAAAAAAATGGCTTTGGGAATTTTTGCAATTTCATTTTTATCCGATTTTTTTGATCAATTGTCAAAGTATCGAATGAACTACATTAGAGCAGACGCCTTTCTATAAGGAAGCAGTTATCAGTCGTTCGACAAAGACAAAAACATTCATAGGCCTTTATAGAACTGCATTTGTGATTTCTTACACAAAATTTGATATCCCTCAAAAAGGGTTAGAGTTAGGTGTAGGAGGTTATATGATAAATGTATTTAAAACCTTGTGAAGATTTCAGAAATTGAGTAATATATAGAGTGTTCCATTCAAAAGGAACACGTTAGTATCTACTTCTGATGCAACCGGAAGTGTCACCGTTTTGGGAATACTTCAGCTGAATTCCTTACATGAATTGTACCATAACCTCAAGTTTTCATAATTATCTAATGTCAGCTAATCGAGTAATCGATCTCTGCAGCTCTACGAGGGACACCCTGTATACCCCACGGTCTTTGAGGTCCGCAATAACATCGATGGTCATCATCAAAGATATTGGAAGTTTTCTTGTTAGCAAAAAAGATTTATCCGCTCGTCGAGTATGACCGAATCTCCTAAAACCTCAGATAGTCCACGCTACTGAATCAAATGAGTACATAAAATAGAGATGTACTTCGTGATTGCACATGCTGAATTCAGCCGTTATGAACAATTTCAGAGATAATGCTGCTCTGTTTTTAATTAAACTAACAAATGACTCGGGCTTATGTTTTTTATCATATAATCTGGAAATGTCACAGTTCAATTAAAAAATGACACGGCACCGACCGTAAAAACGATTACACGTAATGGCTGGCAATTATGGGGGAATTGTCACTATTAAGCTATTACTTCCAGTAAATAAAATTGGAGGCGTATCATTAATATTATTTGTATTATTTTGTCGGATCCAATTTCACTCACTGTATCTGTGTGTTTTGATGTTTTATATACCCAAAATACCGGTATGTCACATCTTTTTTGGTCGGTCCGTCTGTTAGCTTATCGTTCTATTGGCTTTTGACTGCATAAGAAATTATACTAGTACCGCGCTCTACAATTGTAGGCTTGCTTTTACATCTGGTAACTATCATTTGGTAGTGAACTATTAGTCGTCTAGAAATTCGTTTTCCAGGTTCTGGTTAACTAACAAAACTGTTCTTACGGCAACCCTGCGTCTAGATCTAAGCCGTCATGATCTGTACGTTTTGTGATGTTTGGTATTTGTATCTCTTGTTATCGAGCAAAAAACGCATTGCAGCTTAACCAACAAACTTCCTAGTTAACCCATACAGATTATGTTAAGGTAAACTATTACTTTAGCATAGACATGACATTGATAAATGCTTTTCGAGAGTTGACAGTTTAAGTGAAGTTTCAGTTAACCTGAGATGGATTCTGGTATTTTTTTAAGCATTGGCAGTGATATTCCTAGATGCTGGAACAGTACCTGCTTTTCGTTTATATATATATACATCTGTTGCATGCTGGCAGCACGTAGAGCACTTAGTACTCCCCTGAGTTCCTATGGGACACTTACGTAGTCGACGATTTTATTCTGCTTCTTAGAAGCGGACCCTGTCAGGAGTTGCTCAAAAGTTGTGATTTCCTACTACCATAATAGAGGTAGCGATTGGATACTCGTAGGTGGCAAGTATACCTTTCTCTCGTATTGTCACATTTCTCTGCTTGTAGTAACTATTATGCTTTCTCTTCTTCTTCACTTCAGGGATTAGGTAATCTGTCTGAATGAATAACCAAAACAGGTGCAATCAATCTATTGTACTCAATAGTAAGCACCCTTCGTAGGCTTTTTTGTACATACTCAATACAATTCAATATATCGCTTAGAAGGTGTAGATAAAACACAAAATGGTAAAATTTGAGTACGCTCATGGCTTTTCCAATCAGCTCGCTAGGTTTTAGTTATCCTAGTTATCATAGCCAAAATTCCATCAAAATCGTCTCAATTGTGCCTTAGGTGTGTGACCTTAAGAATTTGACGTTTCTTGATTATCCTTGGAAAATGAATTTGGAACTTATGAAAGGGCTTTGTGAATACCATCTACCATTTGACTATGTCAATTTCCTCACTGGACCCTGCATAACGATATGGAAATTCGATCCCTTGTTAACCGCACTAACAAGTCAACAAATTCATAAAATTGCGGATATTACACATTTGAAGTCAACCACACGAAGGTGAAGTCGAAATATAAATTTAATATCTTCAGAACATGTTTTCCCAAATACATTTTGATTGACACAGATGCAAGAGTGTACATTTTCGTCTCTTTCACACTAGGAGAGTTTGCGGATTTCGAAAAACCGAGTCAATCTGCTTGACTTTATTTTTTCCTAATGGAGTTATGATATGATGTGAGTGATATGAGTGAACTAGGTAACAGTAACAATAGTAGTGCTGATACATATAATTATTTCTTTGACATTTCTAACTATATCAATTACAACTAACGATTTGTTCGTTTGTTTGAAATGACGTGCAATTAACAGGGTTCAATCAACCGTGCCGTGGCGTGGGGCTGCCACGATCACCCTGAAGCGAAGGTGGTGGGAGAATGAGAGAGCATCAGACATCAGCAAGGTATAAGGGACAGACTTATAGTAGGGTCGCTCGGAGGAGTCGCATTACTCGTCAAACGTACCTTGACGAGTCATGTCCTCGACGATGCCGCAGACATAAATGGGGACGGAATCACGGTCCAGGTCCATCACAACCACCGTCCCTACAGAATCACCTCCCTATATGTGCCACCAGGGGAGGCCCTAGACGAAGATGACATCGCTGACCTCCTGAGAGGCCCAGGAGCACGCATAGTCATCGGAGATCTAAACTGCAAGTCTCCGGCTTGGAACAACAACGTCGAAGACAGGAATGCAAGGCAGCTCCAGGAACACGTCGATGCCCTGGCGGGGGTCATCGTCGGTCCGGAGCAACCAACCTACATTCCATTCGGCCTTGGGCGACCTGCGGTACTGGACATAGCCATCCTCCGCAACATCAGAGAGGAGTTCGAGATAGAGACCCTGGTGGAAGGATCGTCGGACCACAATCCGATTCTACTAACACTTGGTACAGGGTCTAGAACTCGAGATAGCTTGAGCACCAAACGGACGAACTGGAACCTTTACAAATCCAACGTCCAGAGGAACATCACTCAAATTCCAACCATCCGATCAGCGGAGGAACTGGACAACGCAGTAGAGGAGCTGGAGAATGCTGTCCTGCGAGCGCACGAGGACAGCACCCGCTCCGAGACTACGGCAGTTCCTAGATACCTAAATGGTCCAGCACCGCACCATATTAGGCACCTGATCAGGGAGAACAGAAGACTCAAGCGAGAACATCTCCAGCTGTTGACAGAGGAGTCGAGAGTTGCGCGAAACAGAGCATCGTTAGCTCTGAAGAACGCACTCGCGGAACTCCAAAACAACAGATGGAATGCAGCCTGTGCAGAACTAGAGACCCAGGATGGTACGGCCTGGTCTATGCAGCGAAAATTTCGTCGTCAGCGCACCACGATCCCCACTCTTCACGGCCAACGCGGCTTGGCCTACTCCAGTGAAGAAAAAGCCGAAGCATTCGCCGATTCGCTAGAATCCGAATGCAGACTCAATTACCATGAAGACGAGGACGACAACCACGAGGAGGCCGTGGAAGTCGCAGCCGAAAACATGAGGAGTCGACCACCTGGCCAGGAGACGGATCACCCCTCCAGTCCAGAGGAAATCCGTCTGATCATCCGCAGGTTGAAGGTCAGAAAGGCGCCGGGAAGGGACGGCATCAACAATAGGATGCTGAAGAACCTTCCCACCAAAGGCATTGCTGCGCTCACCAACATCGCCAATGCCACTCTGAGACTTAACCACTTCCCGCGGCGGTGGCGGGAAGCCCAGGTTATAATGCTCACCAAGCCAGGCAAGGACCGGAAGTTGCCCCAGAACTACCGGCCCATCAGCCTGGTTTCCTCGGTGGGCAAAGTAGTCGAAAAGGCTATCGCCGTTCGACTAGAGAAGCAGGCAGAAGAACTGCAACTTCTCCCCCCAGAGCAATTCGGCTTCAGATCCTCCCACAACACGGAACTCCAAGCGCTACGACTGACGGAAAACATCACCAGCGGCTTCAATCTCCAGGAGGCAACCGGTCTCGTCCTGCTGGACGTGGAACGAGCCTTCGACCGAGTTTGGCACGATGGACTCATCGCCAAAATGGAAGCCGCCGGAATCGATGCGAACATGTGCCAACTGATCCAGAGCTATCTAACACAAAGATGGTTCACGGTGAAGATTGGTACATGCCATTCAACAAGACGTCAGCTGGAAGCAGGCGTGCCCCAGGGGTCAGCCTTAGCCCCCCTGCTCTACAACATCTATACTTACGATGTGCCGAAGACAGCTGACACAATGCTGGCCCTATATGCAGACGACACTGCTATAGCCGCCAAGCATAGACGACCCGAGATCATCCGTAGGAGACTACAGGGTGAACTGGACCAAATTCAGGACTGGTGCGTGAAATGGAAAATCCGCATCAACGTCCAGAAGACGCAGGCAATCTTCATTCAACGAAGAAGGATTGCAAGACCTCTCGAAGCATCCATCTTCGATGAAGATATCCAGTGGAGCGACAATGTCAAATATCTGGGGATCGTTTTTGACAAGTCCCTCACCTGGAAAGCGCACATAGAAGCTGTCATCGCAAAAACCAGAGCAGCCATGGCTCAACTCTATCCATTACTGGGTAGACACAGCCAGATGCCGCTAGCGACCAAGCTACGGCTGATCAAGGCCATCGCCAGACCTCAGCTCGCTTACGCCTCCGCGGTCTGGGGGTACGCTGCCCCCAGCTACCGCAAGCGACTTGCTGCTCTAGAGATGAAGCTACTCCGGATCGCCACCAATGCACCTTCCTACGTAAGGAACTCAACCTTGCGTAGAGACCTGCATTGGGATACCATCCACGAGTACATGAGGAAAAAAGCGGAGAAGACCTTCGAGAAAGCTCAGGACCACCCGAACGAGCAGCTACGATTCCTCATGGACTACGATCCGGACGAGAGGCCTCGCAACCGCAGAACCAGGTACCCCAGACCAAGGTCCCAGTTGGCACCCGCTAACTGGAACCTTGACTAGGAGACTAGGAGAATTTGCGGCTGCTCCCCCCCCCCCCACGGCGTGGATGCAGAGGACCAGGAACCACCGGGACCAGGACCAACCAGGACCCGCCACGACCAGGACCCACCAGGACCAGGACCCTTCAGGACCAGGACCAGGAACAACATATTGGTAAGATGACTTGAAACTCTTGATTTTTCGAAAACAAGAGTTTCAAGAGAAACTAGCAGACCCTCTATCGATGATCGCTTAACGACATCGATAGAATGTGCGAGGTAAAGGGAACCAACCCGGCGTTCCCAGAGACTGAAACACATGAGGAGACGTTGTAGCAGACCGCAGGTCACGCACAACACATGGCCTACCGAGACGCTGATGAGTCGGGCCACGCGGAGGTTTAGGGTTTAGTGGGTATTAGGTGATCTCTTCAAGACCCTGGAGCCCCACACACGTCGTAGCTCGTGCTATGGTATGGTGCGTAAATGCATTCCCCCCTCGTTAAAAAAAAAAAAAAAAAAAAAAAAAAGGGTCGCTCAATCGGCAGCGTATTCCCATTATCGAGAATAACTAGCACTCGCAATCGAACACGAACGATAGATGGTCGAGTCCATATTTTTATTTTCCACTCCACTGACAGGGAAGTATTGTAATCGCAAGAAAAAATCGAAAATGAGATACGTTTTTGCAAGTTATATGGCATATACAGGGTTTGTCCGGAAAGTAATAGGACCCATTTTCTTCCGCCATGACTACTTCGGAGTTTGAAGTGTACCTAAGTACATACGCTGTCACGCGCTGAAGTCTTGAAAAACTAGAATAAGATGAAACATTAAGAACGTCGGGCACACATGTAGCAGGAAATGAAACGAACTGTTTCTTTAATTCGGGCAACTAACCCTCGAGCTTATCTTGCGCTATGGGCCACTTGTCGCATCCTTGTGACAGCCAAGCTGGTCCATTCCACCAATGTGGATCGGTTAGAAGGTAAGTAGGTGATGCGCCACAGGAAAGCAAGTCCGCTGGGTTTCCACTAGAGTTTATGTAATGCCAACTTTCTGCCTGTGTTTGCGTTTGGATTTGTGCTACCCTGTTTTGAACGAACGAATGAAGTCTGTTAGGCTCGGTTTTTATCCAGGCTAGACATACCGTGGAGTCAGAACAAAGGAAGGTAGCATCAATCAGTGATTGTTTTATCTTAACAAGTTGAGTAAGCATGAAGGTCCCGCATAGCTCCAGCTTCGGAATGGAAGGACTTTAGAGGACTGACCTTGGATTTGGGATTTGGCTGTGAGCAAATGTACGGTGATGTCGCCGCAAGAAAAGATGCTGCGAATATAAAGGCCTCTACCGAAGCGTCAGAGAAACGGTGCAGTTCAATTTTAGATGTATTTAGACATAAGACGTGCCTCGGAATTTTGAGGATGTTGAGAACAGGAAGTTGTTCTCTAAATCGACGCCAGCGACTATCGATATTGCTAGGCAGTGAGTCATCCCAATGAAGTTTCAAGGATCATAATTGTTGGAGTAGGATTTTGCCAATGATGCTGCATGGCCCAAGAAGACCTAAGGGATCGAAGATTTTAGCAATGTCAGCAAGAATAGAGCGTTTGGTTATGGCTCTTAGATTGGAAGATGGTTCGGATATGCTGTACATGAGGTGATCTGAAGAGCATGACTAGAAAACACCTAGGATCCTTGCACGTTGATCTGAACCTATGCTTATGATGCTTTCGGAATTATTAGATTGGACATGATCTAAGACTTGCTTGCTGTTTGAAGACCATTTTTGAAGCTCAAAGCAGCCAGCAGAAAGAATGGAGGTGAGCTCATCACATAACTTTACTGCCTCTTCTTCGGATTGACAGCTAGAAAGAAGATCGTTTATGTAAAAACTTTTCATAAGGTATGAGCTGAATGCGAGAAAGTGTCAGCATGTTCTAAAGCAAGTTGCTTAATGCACCGAACTGATAGCCAAGAAGCTGAGGCGGTTCCGTAGGTAACCATACAGAGTTGAAAGGTTTCGAGCTCTTGCGGAGGATCAGCTCTCCAAAGAATCGTTTGCAGATGATGTTGAGTTTCGTCTATGCTGATCTGTCTGAACATTTTGACCAAATCAGCACCTATGGCGATAGGACCCTGGTGGAATCTCAGAAGAATTGAAAATAATCTATCTTGAATGGTTGGACCTATGTACTGAAGGTCGTTTAAGGAATAGCCAGTGTCAGATTGAGATGATGCGTCGAACACGACTCTGAGCTTTGTCGTTTTGTTGTTCTCATTCACAACTGCGTGATGAGGTAGGAAGTAAGAAGAAGAAGGTACTTGAGAAGAAGGTATCTTGACCATGTGGACGAGACTGTGGTACTCTTCCATGAATCTAAGGTTCGCATAAAGTAGGTTGCTTGGAAAGTTTATTTTCCATTGAGTGGAACCTTTTTATAGCACATTGCCTGGAGTCCCCTAACTGTGAAGGGTCTAGTTTAAGAAAAATTTGGACAATTAAGCGACCACTTTCGTCGCTGCGAGTGGTCGTTTGGAAAATATCCTCACAGATCTGCTCCTCCGAGGAGAAATGAAGATTCTTTGTGACGACAGGTGCTATCATTACAAACAGGAATAGGCCCGGAAAGTACCCAGCCAAGAACGGTTTTCTGTAATGTGGGTAGGTTTTTCCCAAGTCGTATATGTCCAATGCAAAGCAAATTCTAGAAGATTTCGTCTCCCAGAAGCATGTAGACTTTGATCTTTCGAAGTAAGTAGGATCAGCAAGATTTAAGTGACCTGGAATGTTCAAAGAAGAAACATCAATGATGTGATTAGGTAAGTTATGATTTATCGTTGGAAGTACCAAGCAATGAACCGTTGCAGTGTAAGAAGTGTGTGCGGATTCGAAGGTAATCTTACAGGTTTTGTTGATAGGAGAGGCTACTTGATTTATGCCTAACACTGAGATTTGAAAAGGTAAGGTACACAATACTAAGCGTTCACAAGTTTCTTGTGTTGTGAAGTTGGACTGTGATCCTGAATCAAGTAAGACTCGCAGGGATTGCGAAGTGCCCTGCCTGTCTTTGAAATAGACCACGGCTGTTGAAAGAAGCGTTTGCACAGGCCCAGGAAAACTGTAATTCGCACTGCCACTGAATGTCCCGACCACAGGATTTCTAGGAGTAGGAGCTGATGAAGTATTTGTGTTCAGCGGATCTGTGGTGAAGTCATTGTGGAGCAAAGTATTATGCCGTTTCTTGCATTTTCGGCAAGCATCGGCCATGCAATTTCTAAGTGGGTGAGTGTCACGCAAACAGTTTAAGCATAATTTACTATCTTCAAGCTGTTTTAGTCAATTTTCGCTAGTAAGCCTAGTAAATTCGTGACAGTTTTGTATGAAATGTCCAAACTTGTCACAAAAGATGCAGTTTTTTGCATTACTAGAAGCGCTAGCTTGGTAAGAATGAGTGTTTTTAGTCTCTCTGCCGAGCGAAATCGTTTCCAAGAAGTCTGCACTGCCTTTGAGGAAGGCTTCAAATTGATGTAAAGAAACAACTTTGTTTTTAGGCGAGTTCAAAGAAACCTTTCTTTCCTCCCATTCCCTAGAGGTTATTTTGTATAATTTTTCTCTCAAAACGAAAGTGACATCAGCTGAAGTAGATTCAATGTCAGATTGCACATGCTCAGAATCTTGAAACATTTTCTCGTATTTCTCTACCCTTAACTCCAATTAAATGATAAGAGATTTGTCTAAAGTCTGCAAAGGAACATCTTGTATCCCCTCCTCTAGCTGAGAAATATATTTTTTGAACAATGTAAGTTGTGCTTTGAATGCACCTCGTTTACGGATAAGCTGTCGAATAGTTGAATCTTCCATGTTTATGAAGTACCCAAAGGCAAGCAAGAAAGACACGCACAAGAAGGTACGCGTAAGAAATGTAAGCATAAAGCTTAAAGTAATCCACACAAGTAAGTGTAAATTGAGATATCAGTGATATGCACCGTTAACTGAGATATGAATTAAGGAAATGAATGAATATGCATGAAAATAAGCAACTAGGCCTTTGGTAAGTATGGAGTGTATGAAAGGAATGGCCTCACTGCGTTATCTCGATGTAACTTGTAGGTTTTAGGTTACCTTGGAATTTCTGAAGGGAACGCACAACTAACCTCACTTCTAAATTTGTCTGTTTCTCCAAGGTGTTTCGTTTTCTCAGGGAATTCACGGCACTGATGTATATCCAAGCTCGAAGAACCAAAATGTTTCGTAGTTTTGCTGCTGATGAACGGTGGCTTATGAAGAAAACACCCGCTCAATGGAATGTGTATCTATTCTTGAAGATTGTACAAGTGACGTCTCTGTCATTAATTGCAATGGCGTCATATCGGCCTCACATGCGCTTGATGTGGAAACAAATATTAATACATACATGGAGGAAAGTTTTGAGGCGTAAACAACACCTATGGGATATCAATATGGATGCGTAAGTCGCTTTCGAATATCTATAGTTGCATGGAAAGTAAACCTTGCTAACGCCATTTTGTTAGCAGTAATAAGAAGTGCGAGACCATTTTTTCCAATAACCCTGATTCCTGCGAAGATTGGTGGTTCGGTTCAAGAAGTCAGAACATGGATGATTTCCACGAGGGACCCAACTTTCTGTAGACCGTATACTCTGGCATCAGACAGCTAGCAGCACCATGTTACGTTCACTTGCTAATGATAATACATGGGGTGTGTGTACATGACACGTGCACGTTTACCCACGCCTCAATGAATATTTACAATAGTTTCAAGCAGGGTATTTCACCATCAGGATTGTCTAAAATTCTTCCCCGATGCGACGCGTATAGTCCTTAAATTAGTTCGCAACATCCCCTCGGCTCGGCTATTATTTCACTTTGTGGAGAATGAGGTAGCTGCAAACTGATAGGTGCCATGTATTGCTGTCAAAATCATCATAAAATGTTCGACTTTTTATCAAATTAGTTTGTTTTGAGCTTGTTCCTTCTCATTTTGGTAACTACTTTACCCGTACTTCAGCAGTTAGTTATGGTTGGGGGTGTGGCTACAAAAAAGTGCGACAGAAAGCACGTTAGAAGATTGACACATGACCAAAGTGCAAAAGATGCTTCGAAAGTAAGTTAAATAAAATAATTATAATTACTCAACTGAAACCTTGATAAATACGTAATTCAAGTAAAACACTATTTGAGTAGAATTATTTGGTACGAGGACAGTCAGAATTTGAAACAGAAATGGCGTCAAGTAGGTTGACTCTGCACTTTCTATGAAACCCTCTGATAAAAAAATTAGTTACGAACGTAAAACACAGAAATTAAACGGTAAAATGTATTATGTGTGAGATATGGCTAATTGGTACATAGAATTATAGGGGATGGGAGCATATAAATATACTAACATATTACACTGAGATATAATAATAATAATAATAATAATAAATGGCCTTTATTCGTCACACGATTACAAAATAATTGATTTAAAAGGAACAGTGACGAAAAGGTGGAGTGTCAGCTTATGCTGTTTTTCAACCCGACCTGGAAAACATTGACACAAACTATAGAGAGAGAGAGAAAAAAAAAACTTAGAATATAACACTTATCAGAGAAAGGAAACAATCAATTACCTGTGGATATGCATAAAGTAAAATTTTAGCCATCCGACTGCTTTAAACTCATCTTTAACCTTTTTTTAAAATTGCTTAGGCTATATTCTTTATACTCACTTGATAAGCAGTTATATAGTTTGGGTGCCCAGTACGAGAAACTGCGTGTGAACAATGCTGTCGAATGCCGCGGGATAAGTAAGATGAGTTTATTCCTAGAGGATCTTTGATCGTACTGGCAGAGGAGGCTTAGTTTTGTATAAAGATAATATGGCGCTTTAAGGATAAGGGTCTTATGTACCAGAGATAGGCAATGCAGTTTCCTCAATTTGTTCATCTTAAACCATCCCGATTGGTGAGAGATATGCCCCCCAAACTTAAGCGATTTTTATTCATTTAGTAGTTTAGCCCCTAGATCCGCCGTCACTGAACCGAGTTTCAAAAGGTAAAGAGCTTTTCCGTCGTTTGCTTAATAGTAGCGACCTTGTGTGTGAATTTTATCCACATCCGAAAGGAATTTCCTATAGACAGGCTAAGAATTACCGAACAGATGAAGAGACAGGCAATAGGCCGACGGAAAAGAGTGACATGGTGTACCGTGGTGTAACAAAACCTCGAAAAATTATAAAACCTCATTTTCGATATTTTCGCAATTACAATTCTTTTTCGCACTAGAGTACCAAGTAAAAGATCAAAGACAACACGCAGTTATCCTCAAGATGATAAACACTACCACATTAGTGAACAACTGAAATTAAGAAGAAACCGACTACATAGTGGTTTTTAGTGTGAGACATGTCTCCAGTATCATTGCCAGAAAGGTGTCGATACTCTCAATATGTTTGATTGAAGATGGACTGTAGATGGATAATAATTATAGGCTCACTTTTTGGCAGGCCGAGGATTTAATTTTCTGGAGGAATGTTGATGTTATGAAAAAGAACTACAGACAATTGATGTTCTGCAGGTTGTAGAAAGTGGCTCTGCATGTAATGTCTGCTTATAGCACGACATCAACGGAAGCACTGCCAGAGGTGGCTGGCATCTGCTAGTCGAAGATAAAAATACTGGATATACGTATCTCATAGTTTCTCACAGACTCAATAAAGCAATAGGGCAACTCGTATTGTATGTAAGGTTCAAATGAGGACATTCTTCATAGCTATTTACTGGAATCTAGTACATATATAGATGACTAGGCGTTCAAAAAGATGGAATTTTACACTTAGTGGAAGGTTCAATGCAAATCGGTGCAGATAGCTTGGCCAAGCGGATAGGAAAGTGTAAGTAAGATGTTGCGGCACACGCTGCAATACCAAGTGTATGGAGTTACCCTCTTGACCAGCTCCGCTTGTGAAACAATATAAAAGTTTTCTACTTCCTAAAAGGCATGTCAAATGGAACAGTGACTTAAAATGTATGTGTTCACCCATCACCAGCCTTCTTTTATTTGACTTAGCCGCCAACTTGAATTTTCAAACAATTATTCTTACATTAAAATACAGTATTTTGCATGGATTTCATCCTCCCGAGTTTTAGCTCCCTAGCTTGGCCCATTCAAAAAATAAGTAGAAACGACCTTCCTGAAAAGCACTGTAGATGTCAGAAATGATGAACCAACCATTCTTCAGTTATTTGATTTTCCACATTAAACAGCATTGCGTTATCATGCTAAGATTGTGTTAATCATATTATAATGCAAATTAGGATGTATATTCTGGGAAGTGTAAGTCAGGAATCGGCGAGCCGACTTGTTATACTGGATTCTCTCACATACTCATGTAAGACGGATATGTACTTTAGGAGCAGAGTGAATAGATGAATGGGTTTCGATATGAGTGCCATGGAAAGGTTTCAGTAAACACCCACCTTTTTTCTTCTAATTATCTATAGCTCGAACGAAAAATGATGTCAAATGCAACGTTTTCGAATTATACTCATAACTCCATCATGTATCTCCTTTCAGTCGATTCTTCAGTATATTTTTTACCGGCTTGCCTGCAGTATCATTTGCCGACAGAGAAAAGAGAGTTGATATGATGTCGTCGTGTCGTCGGCGACACAGCAGAGCGCTGCTTCGTTTTCTGTCCCTGCTACAAAGACGCCAAGACGCAAGATGCGATAAATATGAATAATTACACCTTGACGTGCGCCTCAACGGCGACATGCAATCCCAAGCATCGTTTAATGTGTTTCGTGTCAATCATCTTAATGATATTTCGGAGAACCCTTTGCCGGTCGTTGTATGAACGAACGCATGCCAGCTTGCGAGGTTTCGTTAGGCGCCGACGGCATTGGAGCTCATACTTGGACTAATGATACTAAAATTCTAAATTAGGACAAATTTTGTCCGTTGAAAGTTAAAATGTATCACCGATAAGAATTTGATCCTTCACACATCAATGCTTGATGAATGAAATCCTTTGGTAGTCCCTAGCGATTTCCTTGGCCAATTATTCCATAAAAATTATTAGTGTGGCAATATTTTCAAAATCAGCGGCATCCAGCTGCCACAGTGATGACCCGGCGGTTAATTATGAGCTGGGATACAGGTCCAGCAGACAGCTTTTCAGTCTCGCAGTGGTTGATTCTGCTAATAGATGGCACTTTGTGCTTCCTTATTTCGATAGACCTCTTATTCTGAATAGAGTTGAGCTGCTCAGATTTCTTTCCTTGTCCCCGAGACCATGCTGAAGAGGTGCCAAATAGTACGAAACAACTGCCCATGGTTAGCCGTCTGTGATCGGACAAGCGAAAGTTATATTACTGGCTTACTCAAAGACGAATAGGCCATATCTTCTATAGCAACAGAGTCGGTGACATTTAGGGGCCACAATGATGACCCAGCTGGCAAAGCGAGCTGGGGTATAGTTCCATCAGACAGTTACTTTGTACTGCCTTATTTCAACTCAGCAATGTAATGAAAAATACCTGAAATACTGTTACATAGAAAACAGATTAGAATGAATGTGGAAAAGTATCTAGGCACTAATATTTTGTGGTCTTCTTGTGACTTCGTAGCTTCATGGGATGGGCACAACATAAGAAAAGATACAAAGGCGTATCAAAAACCCCACGGCCTTATACATTTTTACATTTTTTCTCATATAATGCAGCATGTTATATGTTCTTCCAAGGCGAATTGAGATTCTTCCCCCAGAACTCCTTTCTGGATACGCCAGTGGGCATATAAGCAAATGTCACGAAAAGGCACTCAATCGTCACTTTATAAATACCGACTACAACCACATCAGACTCTAGATAACTCGAAAAGTGCTACTATTTGAATGTGAGCGGCATGCATTCAACCCAAAACGAAAGTTTAACAGAAAACGCATTGGAAATGCGTTTATGGGCGAGTGCTCAATACTCAAAAGTGCAGATTTTCCGTAAACAGGCCTGGATTCACTGTACCATCTCATACTAGGATCGTGTTGATGATGCCACGATATGTGCATGACGGCAACCATTCAGATATTATCTACAGGGCTAAAAGAACTGTTTCCAGAAATATCCGGATAAATTCTCCATAACGTAAACGCATTTAGGAAACCATGGGGATGCAGTAAAAGAACGAACAGTTTTTGGGAGATAAGGTCCTTTTTTTTGATCGTTATACAAAATATGATAGCAATTATCGCTAACAAATTACAACAACAAAATAAAAGTCAGTTATTTTGACATTTGTACCACTGTACTAAGATCATTGTACTGAAATGGAATACTTATCTAAGGGTTATGATATATCTATGCCACTGATATAAAATCTCTAGGGCATAGCGTTTTTCTACACGGGGTCAGAACAAGATTTTTACAGTTCAAATCTGTCAAAACAAGATACAGGGTGAGAGTATGAAACTGGAGCCAAGCCTATGCTTAATTTCGACCTTAGTATTATTCTAGTCCTCCTACTAGTCGGGTTTGACAAAGACCTTAAAGCTCGTGTGCCATAATATTGCGATAGGGGTGACGTTAATGTATGCTCTCTATTTACTAATTCATTGGTCCTAATTTGTCTTTTTCTTGTAATATGATATCTTTGTTAGACGTTGGTTACCTGATCTTATTCACTGCAGGAACCTATTCCATAAAAAGTATACTGTATTAATTACAAGTGAATATACGTACTTGTATCATGTACTAATATGAGATGTGTTCCTTATATGTTTCAAACACGATATACTAGTACTACTTCAGATTTTCCTGGTTACAAGACTGTATTTGCAATTTAGATGTTTATGTTTCATATAAATATAAGTTGTTCGGGATTAAGGCAGAAAGCATCTCTGAGACACTGCCACGTATTTTTTTTGGAAGGAGATTTTTCTATACATATGCATGTGCTTTTTTATTTTGAGGCTACATCCACCGACTAAGACACTTTTACAAATTAACATATTTACGAAGTGTCATTTTAATAGTGCTGCACTTGTAATTTCAGGGAGACGTTTCTTTCAAGCACAGTCGATGACATCTGGAATAGAATATTATTTGACCATATTTACGAGAACTTGTAACCAGCTACTGTAGTATTTTTGCGGTAAAGGACCTTGCCCTGAAAAATGTTTGTGATGCTTTGCCGGCCTTAAGTCCTTAAGCCATGATATTCGACGTATTTTGGGTACCGTTTTGCCGTTTATTTTTCCTGCATTTTGAGCGTCAGCATGCTGTATTTTTATATTATTTCCGTTGACAAAATGTCCCAGCTTTCTTTGACCGTTTTAAGCAGTGACGGTTGTCGCATATTGTATTTATTCCATTTTTTACACTTTAACCCCTCACGAAGGCTTAAATACCCTTGGGTACCATACGGGGTTATAAGAGAGAGGGGCGTATGTTACACGGACTCTTACCAAGAGTGCATGTGCGCATGCAGCATGCCCAGATTCTGGTCCCGCCTTAGAGATCCACCGGGTGGTACCTACCTCCACGTTCAACGTTCTGAAACCGTTTACCAACCTACGGACGATCACAACATCCAACGCCACGCCTTATAAGTAGGTTATGTGTTAATCGTTCATTAAAAAATTTGGGAAATAAAATGTGTTTAACCTTCCTGTTAAAGCTATTCAACGACATAACCTCACGCATGTCGGCTGGAAGCATGTTAAAAAGCATACATCAAGCATAAACTGAAGACTGTTTATAGAAAAATTTATTGTTAATGAAATTGTCTTTGTTAGTAGTGTTCTAATTATGCATATCGGAATGTCTTAAAATTGGTTTTATTTTGGAAAAAATAGACTAGTAGCTTGAACATATAAATAGATTCCACAATAAGAATTCGATAACCTTTGAATATATCCCCGCAAGATAGTGAATTTTAACAATTAAACGGATGATCCTATTTTGGAGGATACAAACACGCTGGACGTCTTTAGACTGCCCCCACTATAATACAATAGCTTTGTCCCAACCCGTCGTAGAACCATGCTGGAACGGTGAGGCGCTTGCGCATTTAGGAAAAAGTGTTCCAACCTTGACCGTCACAGTAACAGAACAGTTCTGCATTGTGTTCCAACCCGTTTTGGGATCGATTTGGGACGGTTTTGTTATGGTGATATCGGTACCTGCACTGAAGCGAGAACTAAAGAAACTGACATGCGCAGAAGAACCATAAACCACAACAAACTGTTAGGTTAGATGATTCTGACAGCTACCAGCAATGTTGCCAGATCGACAAATACCAGTTTCGTGGTTTGTTGGAATGAATGTACCTACGTATTTGCGGCTTCATACAATAATAGATGCAATATATCGGTTTTATGAAGGGCGAAATTTATCCAAAGGCTATTTGTTTATTTAAAATGTACATTACACAAGAATTCAGAAAAATGTAATACACAGAATCAATATCAATCAATAGAAAAAGATATATTCTCTGAAATACTGTTGAATGGATGAATGGTGACGAGATATGCTCAAGTTATATCTCTTCGCCTTAACTTTAGAAAGTGTAAGTTTTTCGAATGAATATGGTAGGGTGGAATACGTTAATAATTCATATACAAATGTAAGATAGACATAGTGGAATACAGTTTTATTTCCACAGTGGGCCAACCAATTTTATTTCATCATTGCTGATATACTATATGATCATATGTTCTGGTCCATAAACAAATCTACATCAGGGATTTTGAACTTATTGCAAACGCATCTTTATTACAGTCCAGGCAATTGTAATATAAGATATCAGAGTAATGTACCACGGATATAAAACCAATGATTCACACGATGCTCTTTTAACGTTAGCACTTAGTACATGTTTATGTCTTCATCGCTATGCCGACAAATTGGTAGATCAGGCAACATTGGCTATCCTGTCAATTTCGAGGCACAAAACGGTTCCGAATCCGTTCCAACACCTTTTACAGTCCAGAAACGATCCCAGAACCACGGCAGGTCGCGCATACGTCTAACAGAGTACTTCACGATAATCGAACGGTACTGGTACGATACTAGGACTAGAGGTTGGGACAAAACCAATATGAAATAGCAGAGTATCCTAACGCATAATATAACCATTGCTAATAGGGGCCTGAAGATATTGAGTTGGAACGTTCACAGCGTTTCCAACAAGAAATATGAGATAGTCCTAACAAGAGGGAACTATGATGTAATGGCACTACAAGAAACGTGGCTCTCTGGGGAAATCCCACACTGGACGATACAGGGATACACGACATATAGAAAAGACTGGAACAGATCCGGAGGTGGGGTGCTGCTTGCTGTCAAGACTAGCATTACCCACTGGGAACTGGGACTGCCAGAACTGAGATCTGCAGATGCCGTAGGAGTGACGGTACGCACAACTGACCATGGCCATCTGAACATCGTATCGATCTACGTACCACCTACATCGACGATTCATCTGGAAGATATCACCTGTATCACTGCACTGGGAAATAGTACCGTGATCGTAGGTGATCTAAATGCGAAGTCCACCATTTGGGGCTCAAGAAATAGAAACAGTCATGGCACTGTTCTCGAAAGACTAATGGATTAACCTGGATACACCACGCTAGGTTTCTGAAAGAAATCGACCTGCGCACGACCATCGGCGCCTTGCAAGAGGGAAGTTCAGACCACAACCCCATCTTTCTTCATTTGGGAGATGGGAGAACACCTGTGGAACAAAGAACAGTGAAGAGAGTGGATTGGCAGCGATTTAGAATCAGACTGCACTATTCACTAGGACCACTACTTCAGACTGACAGCCCTGAAGACATAGAGGAAACGGTCACTGACCTAGAAAGGAAGATTAAGGTTGCGTTAGAAGCCGCAACCACCGTGGAAGACATAACGCAACCAAACAGGTTCAGGGACCTACCTGACGAGGTAAATCGCAAGATCACCGAAAGAAATAGAGCCCGAAGAGTAGCCCAGGAGACCAGATGCCTCACGGACATCATGGTGGCAAACAGACTGACAAGACAGGCAAGAGACGCCTTGAAGCAGCATCATCACAGCACCTGGGATAAGAAACTCTCCAGCTGATCCAGGAATGTGGAACTTGGCTAAAATCCTCAGAAACAGAAGACAGCCCATCCCCCCAATACACAGCGAACAGGGGATGGTGTACAAGAGAAGGCAGAAGCTTTTGCTGAGAACCTTCAGAGACAGTGTACTCTCAATACTCACCCCGATGAAGACGAAGACTTCATCGACGAGGTGATAAGAAGATCGAGGAGAGCTGTAACAGGAGGGAGGGCCATTGAGGACATGACCTCTCCAGGCGAGGTAAGGGAAATCATCGGAAGACTCAAGGTGAAGAAAGCACCGTGAGTAGACGAAATTGGGAACAGAGTCTTTAAGAGACTCCCGAGAAAGCGATAATGGCAATCGCCAACATTGTCAACGTCATACTGAGACACCGATACTTTCCAGTACACTGGAAAGTAGCCGAAGTGATCAACATACCAAAACCTGGGAAAGACCCAAGGTTCCTCCAAAACTACAGACCCATAAGCCTGTTGACGGCACTGAGCAAGATTGCGGAAAGGGTAATCGAACGAAGACTGAGGAACGAAACTGAAGAACTCCGAGCAGTTCCAGACGAACAGTTCAGATTCCGAAGCGAACATTCAGCAGAGCACCAGGTCCTAAGGCTGGTCGAGATGGCAACGAAATCGTTCCAGACTCGGCGAGCCGTGGGAGCTGTGTTCATGGATGCCGCTAAGGCGTTCGACACTGTTTGGCATGACGGACTGATCTACAAGATGGTAGACCTCGGATACTCAACGGGGATGATCCAACTGGTGGAGTCCTATTTGAAGCATCGTAAATTCCGAATTAGGATTGGTAAAATATCTTCGACGACGAGGACTGTGGAGGCAGGAGTACCACAGGGAGCGGTTCTATCACCCCTGCTGTATGCAATCTACAGTTCAGACATCTCGAAGACTCCACAAACGCAACTGTATGTGTATGCGGACGATACAGCATATGCGGCATAAAGTACGGGACCCCGCATGGTTACGGAATATCTGCAACGAGCGACTACCAACCTAGAGGAATGGTGCATCAAGTGGAAGATCCGGCTTAACCCTGAGTAGACCGAAGCGGTACTGTTCCGAAGAAATCGAAGATTACCTCAAACCAAAATAAAGATGACGACCACCAGAATGGAGAGAGGCTGGAGAAGAGACGAAGAGGTTGAGGTCGATAGGAAGGACTCCAGCACGTACCTTGGAGTCAAGATGGACCAAAAACTCACTTGGAAGAACCATGTCGAGGACCAGGTGCAGAAAGTGAAGATGGCACGCTCCAAATTAAGACCTTTAATAGGCAGAAGAAGCAGAGTGTCCTTAAAGAATAAGACCATCATGATTCAGATGGAGCTGCTCTAAATCATGACTTACGCAGCAGTAGCTTGGGGCTACGTTTCCAAAACGTTGAAGAAGAGGCTCCAAGCTCAATAAAACATAGCACTCCGTGAGGCGGTGGACGCACCGTGGTATGTACCTAACAGAGCGCTATATGACGAACTACGACAGGTACCGGTCGTAATCCAGGTGAGAGAGAGGGCCCGAAAGTTCTTTGAAAAGAACGAAAGACATCGAAATGTTCTGATTAAAGACACCTTGGATTACGACCCAAGAACAATAAGGCGTCATAAAAGACCGAAAAGCCAGCTGCAACAAGAAGAAATTTGGCCCTAGCAGCTAATGAGGCCAAAGAAAAGGGGAGAAGACCGACAATAGTTGTACACCCAAGAGGGGAAAGAACAGCCTGTGTACAACGGGTGGACAAAAAGAAGCCTGTCGATTAAGGTGGCCAGAGTCAAGCACAGACTCGAGGCTAACCTCAGGAGACGAAGACAAACAGCAAATGACTGACTGACGACTGACTGACTGACTCTAGTCGACGAGGAAAGAGCAAAGGCTCACCAACCTTAATGCGGGGCTAAAGTCAAAGCCCCCAGCGCAGGACCCCCAAGAAAGAGGCCGTCCATAAAAGTCTAGAACCGACAGTTGGATGAAACGTCCACCACGTGTTTCCGCGACGCGTGCGCGATCGAGTCAATTTCAGGAAAAAGGGGCGAAATTGGGGAGGGGGCAGCTTGCTCGCAGCACACACTCGGGGAATGCGCAGCGGCCTGAACCACGCAGCGCCACGCCAGGCTTTCGGACGGGAGAGGAGGGAAGAGCAGATTGCTCTTCCCCCCACTCCTCAAGGGTTTGAGGTTGCCTGGAACAGGGGTGGTGGGGGACCGCACAGGGTAGGAGGGTGTGTGTGTAACGCATAATAAATATTCATCAAGCCTTCTGTATTCTAGGGTATTTTTTAGAAAATCCATCGCAAAATAATACTTACCAAGCTTTGCGCATACTGAATTGGCATTTTCCTCCCATGACAGATGTAAATATAAAGTGACACCTTCGAATTTAAATGACATGGATGGTTTTATTAAAGATCGGTTAAAGTTGTAATCAATATTAGTCGGAGGCTTATGCCATGGTTGCATTCTTACTACAGTTGACGATTAGGCGGTTTTTATAGCAGCAGACCTCAAGTTCCTTCATCACAATTTTTGTTTTTTGATCAAAGCTTTCCGCTGAGTCAGCAGATACAATTATACGGGTGTTATAGCGTATAGAAATGGTGTACCTTCACTGATATACAAAGGAGGGTACTTAACAAACAGTAAACAGATCAAAGGTCCAAGACACTGCCTTGAGGTGTTCTGCAATCGATGCCAAATTCAGTAGATTTTTTATCCACGTTTACAAAAAAAAATCTCTTTTCCAAAAAGGAGGTCAACCATGAGTTCACACAACGTCGAATTCCAATCCTACTGAGCCTATCAGAAAGAAATTTGTTGTGAGATCAAAGAAAAGGTTCTGTTACGAGCATACCATTATCAACACTGTCAAGTATATGCTGAAAGCATTCGGTGTAAGTAAGACTCGATCTTTATTGCAATGACTTTTTGTATGATTTTTGAAAAAATACTTCAAAGAGCTATTATTGGCCTGTAGTTTTCTAAGTCTAAAGGATAACCTTTTTTTAATATCAGAATGGTGGTAGCTAATTTTTATACAGATGGAAAAGTACCTTTAATTACTGAAGCATTGATAAGCTTAGCAAGTATTGGTGCGGTTATACCAGGATTATCTGCAATTAGCGAAACGGGAATCTCATCGAATCCAGTACTTTTTTTATTAGATAAGTTGTTCATTACATGTATGACGTAAGTGATGATGACAAGTCTGAAAAACATGGTGCTAGTGTTGTTAGATGCAGTAGTACATTCAATGGATATATTAGAGAAACGAGATGATATCTTTTTTTCAATGACAGTAGATAAGTATTCACCAAAGATGTTTTCTATAGTGGATGGCTCATCATATGTACCATCAACGCTGATACAGCCTATTTTATTATTTCTGCATTTATTTCCTCTGTGCGAATTGACTCTGTTCGAGAACGTTTTATCTCAATTGTATGAGTTTTTAATCAAGTTACTATAGTAGTACTTTTTATAGCAGTACTTTTTTACATTGCAATGTTACAGTTAACATTGATCTTGAAACATTTATCCTTACGTTCGATTTTGACATCATGAATACGATTTCGAAGCTAGTTCATGTTTTTCAATTCATTGATTTGAAAAAAATATTTTACTATCAGTTTTTTTTCGTCACATCAATCTATTTGAGTTCATAAGTAACTTGGAAATACCACCAGAAATCTCGTAAGAAATTTTTAAAGCATTCGTCTGTGTCATCAAAAATGTGTTCCTTCAACAATTATCACTCAGCAACATCCTAAATATATTAATTTACTGATGGTTAATATTCCTAAATGTGAATTTAGAAGGCCTACAAACAGGAGCATTGAAACAGATGAGAGTCTGTAATCTGGCCATAGTGATCAGAAATGCCAGGATCAATGTATGTCACTTTCACAATATCGGGAGTATTTGTTATTACCAAATCAATTGAAGAATAACTAGTGTATCTTGACGTGGTAGAAATATGTGTATACCCTGTTACTAAAGATACAAGATGGAATGAATTCAAAATGTCGAATATTAGATTCTGTGGAATTTTTGAACTGGTTGATATTTAGATCACTACAAAGTATGACTTGGTTATAGTTATCGGTTGCCTTACAGGAGATTTGATGGTAGTATATTTTTCGAAGAAGACATGAAGTTCATTGCTGGATTGTAAGGGTCGTTATAAATACATGTTTTTTTGTTTAATGATATTGCAGCACATTTAATTACTTTTTCAACAGATAAGGTATTCACTGAATTCACAGGGCTAAATAGATGATTTTAGGTGACACACATGAATACAGCCGAGCCGTCATGTATGTAGGTGGAGCGGCTGTAGTCAGACATCGGTTTGAACCCCAGAATTGATACTGCTGAAATATTATTTTTCCCAGCCAGTGTCGCTAATCATCGACACTTGAACGTAATTCTTTCGGGCAAAATCTTCATTAAGATCAACTTTATTTGATAAACCTTGAATGTTAATGCTAAAAATGGTTAATGTTTGACTTGCTTTGCTAATGTTGTCCAACGATGTTTTTTTGCCGAGAAGCCCTAGATCTGCTGAGTTGAGGCTTGTTCTGGAAAATTTCGTCGATGGAACCTGAATCTTCTAACAGTACATCCATCTGGTTATATGTCTGGAATATAGACATCTGTCACGTTCGTGAATGGGAACGATACTCTAACATCATACAGAGTATCGTTCGCAGTCGATTCATCCTTTTTCTTCAGCCTTTCAAAAGTAAATGGTATATGTGGTGCTAACTTTATCAAATTCTAATTCATAGACATCGAACCATTTAGCTTCAGGACAGTTGTGTATATATTTCAATTTGTGTGATATGTATTACATCTAGTAAAATGAAATTGTATTAATACTTTTTGGTAAACCATTTTTCTTAAAAATAGTATCTAATTCATCAAAAAGTATTATACAACTGCTTGTATTGCATGCGCTATTGGTTTCAATCGCAATCACCACCCTGTACAAAGCGCACTCGCTTGGCGCATATAGTCGTCATTATTGATGGACCTAATTAGGTGCAGCCTAAAATGTTTTCACAAGGATATTAAAACTACTGAAAGGGCCGGTTTTCGAGAGGGGAGCAGCAAATCGATATCCACCGAATAGGGGTGGAACAGGACGAAATTCGGCAGGGTTTTTGTTGGAATACGAAAGAGTGCGAAACGCCAGAGGCACGATGCCGATGCGTTTGTGTATGATGTTTTTTTGAAGTTTGATAGATGAATGAAAATAGGGTCGTTGGCTCGGCCGCCGGATTGGAAAAATCAATCAAAGGGAAATGCATAGAGCACAGTCGCTGAACACAAACTAGGTTATACGAGAAATTTGATATGATTATCTGGGGCAGTCGCCTTGCAGCAATAAAAATAATCGCTGTATCCAAGATAATCCCAGTACTTAATTTGGAATGTAGGTGAGCTTTGCACAATGTTGTGGAGATACATCGGGTTCGACTTACTAGGCGTCCACCTAGGGTCTACAGTTTTTAGGCTTTAAAGTGGACTAGCCGCAAGAAGTATTGATGCTGCAACAGAAATGTTTTTCCGAAAGTGATATCCACTTTAATGAAGTGATATTTCTACATTTCTGACAAGCAAGAAACTAACGTACTTACATACTACTCCTTGGCAGAGGAAGGTTTGTCATCGATGCTTAACATGGAAGATCAGCTATTAACAATTGATTGGACCGACCGTTAGTCTTCGGTCGTCATCTCTGCATTGTAGGATTGATAAATAATACAATACGATATGATATCACAAAAGTATCAAATGTTTACTCTTCTGGTTAGAGGAGATTGTCAGGACGTGGAGAGATCCTGATTATAAAAAAGTACGCCTTTCTATCCATTCCTTTAGCCATTTCTTCTACTGAGACCTCCTCCTATGTGTGTGACACTGGGTATAGTTCGTAAGTCGGTCATGTATTGTAAGTCAGGACTAAACAGTGTTAGACTATAAAGAATTGGAGGAGATTTTAAAGCGAATATTTCAGTACAGGACGCGTTAGACAGTTTTTTATGCTGGAGGAGTCGTGAAGGCTAGGTCTAAATACCGATGTCCCACAGCCACTATGGAGAAGATAAGATCCGATTTCTGTTATTGGTATTTGGCAGAGTTTTCACAGCTTGACAAGCTACACAGAAAGAAAGGATCGCTCAGGCCGCCTCTCTACGTGTGGAATTCGAGTTGGAACGAGAAATTACATGCTTGGGGTTTTCGTATGCTTAGAAGCCAGCAACATTATGGAGAAAAAATCAAAGGAGCACAGTACTTGAAGGAAACACATCACCTCTTAGTGTCATTGATCAGTTGGATACCCCTTTGCTGAAGAGCTCACTTTGGAGTAACAGCAGTGGCATCCCAGATCTGTGAACAGTACTTCAAGTTGAGTCTGGGCATAGTACAAAATGAGGAAGGCGATTACTCTCTCTAAGCACATATTCCATCAGCTGCTTCGAGTGACTTCTCGTTAAATCGAGTTCTAATATCTAAGCTGTGACAAGTTGAGGTCACAGCAACCTGGTTGCGCCATCCATCGAAAACAGTGATACTTTCTTAGTATTAAGTTATTGAGGATACTCGCCGCCGAGACTCTTCTCTCCAAATTCAAGCAAAGAAATCAGTCCAGCGCTCTGGATTTCTGCATGAAAAATGCTGTCATAAGTAAAACTGCAGATGGGAGTAGAAACCATTACTTACCTTTTCTTACACATATAGTAACCCCAACGTTATTAAAGGTCTAACTTTGAGGACCCAGGAGAGCTGACTGGATTATTGTAGTCATGCAAGCAGCTAAAAATTACAATATTTCAAATTTCGAAGGCGAATGCTGCACGTTCAGTATTTTCTGTGACCCATGTATTGGAAAATCCGTAACTGCCGGTTCATTTCCACGTAACTTTATTCATCAACATACTGTGACGTCCAATCGTCCATCAATACACTATGCTCCTCGTTTCATGATAAAAACCTACGTATCGCAGTAAATACTGAACGTGTAGGATTTACCAGAACCTCATTTGCTTTCACAATTTTCGATTTTTTTTCTGACAAAAACGTTCGTTGTAAAATGAAACTAAAAACTTCAATTTTATGGTAGATATCTTGTTCTTCTGTACACAGTTCCTATAAAGGTTCAATCTAATTCCTTAAAAAGAAAAGAATACGATTCTTTCACGGATTTCTAATTCCTGGAAATATATTTCTAGAATAACAGTATTTGTACAAATAAAGCTTGTTCAGCTAATCCTACCCGACGAGAAGGAGAATCTGCCGAGCAGCGGTTTCATTTTCAATCAATCTTTTCTTCCAAGACACATTTATTTTTATACCCCAGTCAGAAGTTGTGTAATACCCAGTGAATCCATGGCAAGCCATTTTTTGCCATTCCATATTACATCCCTTCCGTTTACACAAAGGAGTGTTTACCGTTGACCTGTTCCGGATATAGCTCCTTTTCTATATAGAAAAACTCATCCAACTTTACCGTCGGCGGGGTGAAGGCTTAATCCCTGAAAAACGGATTGTGTTTATATCAGCATTCCCCAACTCCGGAAACAGACTCCGCTGTGTCAGAACTTTTGTCCTGCATTCGCGTATTTCCAGAGGTAAAGCGATTGGTGAACGTTTTTTCCTGTCAGGTCGGAGATTAGGCACTTGGCCGCGGGATCCTGAACATGAATATAGTTGTCACATTACATGCGACTGAGCGTTTTAAAAATATAAAAAAAATTTACAATTTTATTTCAATCTGTTTTGAAAATAGTGTAGACGTTGTATAAGAATATGTAATACACCCCTATAGAATTAACAATAGATAAAGGTGTGTTTTAAAAAGTGTGAAATAGTATCGTTTGGTACTGAGACGAGAATTGAGTGACTATTATCTTCAGTCCATGTCATGATGCTGCTTCTCTATGTGCTAAACGCCATGTATTTCTGTTCATATTATCCCAGATCCCTGGTTGCTATGTTCATTGTCTTTGTGATATGATGAGATGATTTTAAGAAGTTTGATGAACCTGCTGGATTTTACCGTGTGGTGCAAATTTTGATTCATCAGGTCCACAATAATTAAATCTTTGTCTTGATAATGAACTGATGATTAAAAAACCTTCACTATTACTAAGATACGCTGCACTTCTCGAACTTGCTCTGTGATGGTGATAGTGCTTTCGATTCATTCACGAGATGTCATCGATCAATCTACATACGTTTTGATAAAAATACTCGTCATCTGAAAATGCTCCCAGATTAAGATTCATCTCGAAACGCAACTGGATCAATTACTATCGACCATATACGTTGAAGTTCGATGAATACACGACTTTCACCCACATTTGGTAAACATCAAATTCACTCGTTATACAGAAAATAACAATGACAGTCATTTAAAGCTATACACTTGACAGGTAGCAACTATTGACCAATTTTCTCTAATTGAAAATGCACCATGTGTGCAGCAAACTACAATGAGTTAAAATAACAGTGTACTCATACAATACCCGTCGTCGTCCTATCAATCAGATGCCAATTTTTTATTACAACGTTCTACTCACCACAATCATGATAGTATTGATTTATAGTGTAGTGCTTATAAAGAGGTCATCGTCTGGAATTTCATGTTAGGCTACAGATCTTGTTCCTTCTTCAGGTATTTGCCCATAATTTGTTGATGGTTAGGAAATGATGATCAAATGACGGAAACTGTCCATACTTTTTCATCATTGCTTACGCCAGATACTAGTTTCAAAGTATTGATATGCTGCAGTTAAGCTGAACCTATAAATAATACTGACACTAAGAACATGCTGAGGTTTGGTTACAAATAACTGTACAGGTTCTTATAGCTTGATAATATTCAATCATTGAACAGCGTTATTATGCTTGAGCAGCTTCTATATTGCGATTTTGATGTAGTCCTTCTTCCTGACCGCTACTGCTGATTTCGTCGAGAAAAGTTTAGATACATTCAAATCGCGATAAATTTCCCCCTTACAAAAGTGCCGACTAGAAGTAAGAAATTAATTTTGGATGGTTCTTCCCTCCTTCCTTGTCATGGTGCTTACATTAAAGCATACTGCCAAGAGCTGTTCTTATCCATTGTGCTGTTGCATTGCTCACTTGTCCAGTCATCGTTGGCGTAGACCGTCCATATCCACCATCATATTTTTAGAAGGAAAATTGATGTACGTTTACTCCTCTTCCTTATAATACCATATTGTCTCTTATTTGATGATCATAGGACATCCATTGCTGGCAGTCTCCTGGTGGCCTGTGGTTGGCGACCGTGCCTCAACCGTTAGAGGAAAAATGATTAAAAATTTGGCAACAACCACTTTTTGAGTAATTTGGACAGATTTTTTCGAAAATATATTAATGCAGTTTACTGTTGACTTTTTTGTGAGAACATAGCAATATTTGATCCAAAGACGTAAAATGAAGTAAAAAAATAGCTAGAACCTCAGCATAATGTTACTTGTTACATAGTTTGTACTTATCTGACTTATGAGGTCCTAGCGATCATTCAGTTCATGATAAAACGAAATGTGTTAGGCTACACATACCTGTGTGTAGAGTTTGATTTTTTATTCCTTTATTATCTCCCGAGTGGAATCCTTTCAAATTTGGAATCAAACATCCCTTGCGAAGTAGTAGATAGAATTGGAGCGTAATCAAAAAATTCTTTGTAATGTAGGCTGCTTTCACTGCATATATCTGCTTTTCGTTACTTATTCCCGTCTATCTATCTTCCTGTTGGTCTATCAGAGGGTCTTAGTTTTATGCAGAAGCAGCTGCGTAGGCACTTTAGGCAGAAGCCTAAATACCAGGTCACCGCGGCATCTATGAGAAGCCTAGAGATAGTTTGTTAATCCAATTTTTGAGCTACCTAAGTGGAACTGAGAAAAGCCTCCTCAGGCGGATTGTTCCCCATCGAGCGGTCGTACCGGCCAGTTCTACACGGCTAAAATCGGACACTTGAGTCTGGCGGGTCTGACCGACAGGCTCATCGCGGCATTACGGAAGGGAGTTCTGAGGTGCAAAGCCCATTGACATAGCGGAAGCCAGATCGCTGTCGGCGCGAAAAGGTCCCGAGACTGTCCGTTAGGGAAAAGTCGGACAACCCTCCTCTAAACAGCGTCGAGCATGGATAATGTAGTCAGAGCGGCAGCATCCCAAACTTGAGCAGTTCTCGAATCTAAGTCTTATCTTGGTCTTGTACAGAGTGAGGAGGTTATGTGGAAAAGAGAACTTCTCAGCCATAAACGAATAGCCTAGATTTTTCTTAGCGGCTGCCGCGATTGTTGTGATATGATCGTGTCTAAACGATTCCTCGGTTATCTGGCCTGTGATCAGCCAAAATAAAAGGCTATTTGGTAGAACAGGTCCCCCGTCAGAAAGAAAGTCGCTGCTAGTCCAGCTCATCGGCAGAAGTTGGCTTGCCTCTCAGAACCCCTGCATGTAAAGTGCTGTCATCAGCAAAGCTCTGAATCGGATTGATCGTACAGAAAAGTGGTCGTTGATATTTGGGAGGAACAATGTTGAAGTCAAGAGCGATCCCTGGGAAACACCCGGATTGGCGTTGAGGGATATCTTGCGGCCAGAGAAGAAGTCAGCCACCCATCTGCAAAGCTTCTTTGGGAGGCTGTTGAACAGAGCAACATGAGTCTCACCATATGACTGGATGTGTTTACTCCACAGTCTATTAGTATATCGCTCTCTTGTCTGAGCGGCTTTTAGCATTTTCATCAAATTTTTGCATGAGGGTTACGTCTGGTATTTTTTCGAAAAGTCACAAATGTTCTTTTTCACTTTTGGGCATAGTGAAAGCGAATCAAGGGAGCCCAACAGTGGTATGATTTCATGCTTCTCACTTTTAGGGTAATTCAATAATAACAACGAAATCTTGTTTTTTCTACCGTTCATAATATAGTACTTTGAACTTCGGAATATGTAGGTATGGGAAAATTGAAAATGATGTATTTGATGGGTGGGCGATGATATCGCCACCTAGCGGATGCCGGACTGAAATATTCTTGGTTGAAGATATTAATGAAAATAACCGAAACTTACTCGAATTGATGACCCCTTAGATCTAACAAATGATGACACTGATTTCACCGCAGATATTACGCCACTATCAGTCCGATTATGTTGCTTCTTCTAATAAAAATGCAAATCAATATGTCTTGTTCTTGTCCCATATAAGAAACGTTTATTGCGCCTGTCTGATTCTCTCAAGCCCTTCTGTCCGTGGAAGGCTAGCCCATGTCGATATTCGCGCGACACCTTATCCTGACAAAAATCCACTAAGGACTGCGAGTCAAGGATGACGTACGCTGAAAATATTTCAATAATAAAACGGAATCTCAGTCAGACATGTACAAATGTGGATAACATCTTGCACATGTCAAAGGCAATCCGGCCCAAGATACATATAGAGCAAAACGATAAAGCAACTATACGTTACTCTGGAGCACCTCTGGATATGGGAAACCATTTGTGAAAGTCGAAGTAATCCAGCAGTTTCCCTCTGTGCTATCCTCTTATCGGCCCCTTCTGCCAAAAGAAAAATATCCTGGAAAGGTCCAGAATGCTTCCGAAAGTTCTGAATTTAAATTGAAAATACGTCCGATACCCAACTGCGGAGCATTTTTGGCTTTCGCTTTTGAGCGGTTGCCAATTCAATTTAGACGGGAAAATAGTAGAATTTGCCATTGAACTTGAGAAAGTTGCGAAGTTTACGTAGACAGTTAAATACGAGCACGGTTTCTATGGCTCTCCTGTCGGAATAAAACGTGTTTATTCAGGGCTGGTACAAGAAAGGTATCACCAGAAGTAAAATATACAGTGATTTAGAGAGCTGAATCTCGCTTATAACTAACTAAACTATCAAGGGATAGAGTTTAACACGGATTGAGGCAAATAATAATAAGTTAGCAGTGCCACGGTTTCGCCTGTGCATCTTTACGTACCTTAGTAGGAGGTGATGCTGGTTTTGCATTTTGAAACCTTTTTTTTACAGCGCAGCGGGGTGAAAAAGATAGCCAAACTTTTTTTAGCGCAACGGTCGTTACATTACATTTTAATGTCGCGTTTTTTTTTTCATTTGCAAGATACGCAAAATATATGAAGACTGCCAGAATTTGTGGAGGTGAAAATGTATTTTCAGCTTTGCCAGTAGGAGCAAACATGAAGTTGGCAGGTTCAGTTACACAAGTCAGAGGCCAAATGTCAGTAAGAAATTATTCAGTTTCATTTGACCACAAAAACATGGAATTCTAACTACGTTTAATATTCGACCACTATGTTTACCACTATGCCCAATTTCGTCATTTAAACTAAAAACATACTTTTTTGGACTGGCTACTGCGTCTTTACGCGAATCTATCTGTTTCAAAGGCAATAACGGCTTCTAGATTTTATTATCGTTCTTCGGATCTTTTAGTAAAAGACAACGTTCTACGCATTTTACCTCCTTTTAACTTTTCAGACTCAGGGCGATTCAGAAAAGCAATTGCAGCATATCCGTGGCAGAAAGTACATTTTATAGAGTAACATAAGAGTGTTTGACGATAATCTTTTTAAGTTTGATCGTTGTCTAACTTATAATAAGCATAATTGTCAATGGTTTTGGAGCTTCGAAAGCTTCTCAAATTTTTGCTTATGTCTACAAAATGAATTAGTTATTAATCGTATTCTCAATAGATTTATTACTGACTCTCTCTTAACTATATACGATACAATTTATTGCTCTTGAAGAAAAGCCCACAAACAGCATATCGTACACAAAATTTAAAAACGCTAAAAGGTAAAAGTGAAAGCTGACCATCATACTTATCTGAGGATACATTAGGAATATCTGCAAAGGAAGTCACAAGGAATTATAGAAAACGATAGAAAATTCGATGATCATTTGAAAGTATATGTCAGTCCTGTCAGTAGCTAGTGAAAGATGATAAGGTAAGCTATGAGCAAAAGAAAGAGACGAAAGATGACTTACATGAAAAAAAGTACACAATGCCGCAATTCATATTTTCTGTGTATAACAGAACTGATAAAAAACAAGGGATTGAAAGCAAAAATTGGAAAAAATAATATTATGTTGCTAGAAAGAAAAATATTTGACCGGTTGTTAAAAGAAAATTAAAGAACTATAATGTCGTAATAATCTTGTTACATCAAATACATTAGGAAAAGAAAATGTCATAGAAATTATGGAGAAAATCACACAAAGACTGGAAAATATGCAAAGCCGTCAAATATCAAAGACATATGGAGCAACAACCAAGCTGCAGCCGGATGCACCTATAAATTCACTCATGAAGCTAAAAGTAAAGCCTAGAGAAAAACAGGATAACATCAAAACAAAAAAGGAGTTAGACGGAAATATCAATTTATCCAAATTGCAAGTAGATATACTCGTAGCAGCAATCGAAAATGCCAGAGACGGAGGCGTGAGAGTCAAAATGAAAGAAGAATATTTGGATAAATTCAAAAATGAAGTAGAAACACGTCTAGCAGCGAAGTATGCAATTTTAGAAGCCTAGAATAAAAATCGTAGGATACAAGAGTAGCGAAAAACCGACACCACAATAAATAAAATCAAAAATCGTACGGGAAAGCTTTTACGTTTCAGAAGATCATATCAAAAATATATATATATATATATTAATTATATTGAAACAATTCATACCCAATATTTTCAGAAGTGACTCGAGATTTATGCAAAATTATACTTAACGGAAATGAAGATAGGCCGTTGTTAGACTGGCAGACGCCAGAAGTATACAATAAAAATATTATTTATTAATGTAAACATGGTTTTAGATTTAATCATAGCACTGTAAAGTGTAAGAATTCGAAAGTTGTGGTAAAACTCATGATGGTGGTTTGTGCAAGATGAACTCGTTATCAAGCGCAAATTGTTTTTTTCAAACAGTCAAATCTTATAACCCATCCCCTCCGATTTAAAATTGTCCATTATATGAATACTACCAATATCAATTTTCATCAAAAATGTTCACTATTTACCTATTTAAAAATGTATTATTTATTTAGTACCTTTGATTTTTTCATTATTATTTAATTATTTTCGGATGTTGTTTGGACATTTTAATGTTAGATCACTTACCTCAGGATTCGAATCAGTAAAAAAATATATTTATGGATTTTAATACTGATACTTGGCGCCACTGAAACTTGGCTTAACAGCACTATCGAAATTGAAACACTTTGGGCTTCAGCTTTCCCGCTGTGCAACTTACAAAAAGTTTTCTGATAGAAAGGTATCAATATGTATTAGTTTATTTGAATGATTCTAATAAATCCCCCATCATGATAGAAGTACCTCAAGGTTCGATTCTTAGTCCTTTGTTATTCTCGCTGTATATTTCAGACTTTTCTAACTATATAAAGTACTGCAATGTTCGTCACTACGCAGACAACACACAATTATATTATGGTTTTCATATTAATGATTTATCTTCTTCCTTTGATTTGATCACTAATGATCTAAATGCAATGTAACACATTTCGGCTGCTCATAATTTGACGCTGTATATGGGCCCGCTTTACTGCAAAGTGATCAAGCAGCAGCGACTCCAAAACTCTCATTTGGTTTCATGACCATATAAGTCACGTTTATAAGTAAAATTGAATCTAGAAAATCTTAGAATCCACCATTCATCAGAGTACCTTCTCAATAAGCTAAAAAAATTTTATGACAATAAAAACTTAGCAACAAGAAATAATCAATCTCTACTTATACCCCACCACTCTACATAGTTTTACAAAAAAAAAATAGCATACACTGCGGTCAAACACTACTACAATCTACCAAGTGAGTACTGCAATTACAGTCTAATAAATTTCAAGAAAAAATTAAAAGCAATACATCTATCGACCTCCTCTACCTGATAATATCGAAATCAATTTTCAAAGATTCAGCTAGAATAAGACTGACTGTATGATTTTTCGATTCATATCATATAGGCATTATGATTTTATATGAAAACACTTAGAATTTAAACATGTTTACGAGTACTTGTATAGACTTAAGCATTATTAGGTAATTGTTACAAATCACATGTATTTATTATTTTACGACTCTATTCTTATTCATGTTTGTAATTTTATTTTATGGCTCCAATTAAGGTAAATACTTTCCTCCTGGCATTTTTTCTTCTCCAAAAAATTTTTCCTGAAAACTCATTTTGCAGCAAATTAAGTATCCCTTGCGACAGGTCAAGTGGAAAAGACCATATTACGATACCATATTCCAACCATAAAGCCATCTATAATTAAATTACCTCGTAGAAAAATATTGAAAAAATCCGGATGTACCTATTGGGACACACTTCAGATATGTTGATACTCAGTTGCGATAGCTGTTTCAGTTTGGAAATACATTAATTTGCAGCGCTTGCTATACGTTATAATTAAAAAGTTTATGACCGCCTCTCGACATTCATCACCTCCATATCCATTAACACGATCCCGGAGTTTGTTCCTTTGGGAAGATTGTATTGCATATTCCCGACTGCATATAATAGTGCGGTCATCATGGACATCCAAATTCTTATCAATTCGTAGAAACCAGCATTAGTTGTTACGTGTGTTATAATAATTCTTCACTCAAGGCTGACATAGACGCGCATGCTACTCATGCATTTTTTCCTCAAGCATGTTTGTACTCGCACGAAAAAATAACGTTTGATTGATTCCACTCATGCCAAAGCATTGTCGGAACCCGGTAAGTCGAACGATTTGTAACAACTTGAATGACTTAAGAATGTACAAGTCAAACATATGAGAAGCATGCGTCTCTATGTCCGCCTTTAAGCAATTGACTCCACGGCACCGAATTCGTCCAGGCTTAGACTTTTGGAATAGCGTCATATTCGAGATTTCGTTTCATAACTTTTTGCAAAATAACCATTCCGAAATTAAGCAATCGGAGCATGAATGCTGTATACCAGGAGAAGAGACGAAGCTAGAAAAAACGACCCCCAAGCTTGACGTCTGAGTAACCCCGCAGTGATTGAAGCGAGTGCCAGCTACCGGGTATTTTCAGGGTATCTGAGATTATAGTATGAGGTTCGGCCGCTTGAATCTGTAGGTATCTGTTTTTCGTTTATTATAGAGCCCAATTTTTATGAACAATAGTAAAACAGATTACAGCAGGGTTTACTGGCAAAGGCAACCCTGATGTTATCTATTTATTCTACTATTACTTATCAATCATAGAAAACAAGTTTCATCCAAAAAACTGATACCTGCCGACTCAAACGGCCGGACCTTAGGCTATTAGGAAAATGTTCATATAGCGGATCTGTCAGCACAGCGTTATCCGATAGGTTGGATAGAATTTCCCCAGAACTAACACAAAAATCCATCTGAATTGCTACTTTTTCTAAAAAAATCCCCCAAATCAAGGTAAATTAATGGAAATTGATAGGTTTGGTTCAAAAAGCGGAGGGATGCCTTCTATCTGCGTATGATTTCCCTCAGACCATGATATCCCCGAAAAATTCCCCAAGTAAAAATTTTCAAAGTTTGGGGGTAAATCCTCCAACATGGCAAACGTGTCAAAGCACCACTAGTACTCCAGACGTCGAATTTCGGGGTAGTTTTCACAGCACGAACAGCATTGTCGTAGTTTCTCTCGTTATATAGGCTCCATAGATCTGAGCCTGTCTATTCTATAACTAGAAAGGTACTGATACGATTTTAATACAGGGTGGCGCAGAGGAAACGCACGATTTTCACCTAAGCATAACATTTTTTATTTTCAAGATAACTTTGTTTCAGTTACAGCTAAATAAAGTAATGATAGTGCACTTTTAAACTAATGATGGTAAATAACGTCACTCAAGTGTCGCCCTGCTTCGCGCTCGCACATCTCCAACCGCTCTTGAAAGTTGTGCATTACACGTAAAATCATTTCTTGTGGAATTCTTGCAATTTCTTGACGAATAGCAATTTTCAGTTCCTGTAACGTACGAGGCTTGTGAGGGTACACTTTATCCTTAAGGTAACCCCACAAAAAGAAGTCGCATGCGGACAAATCTGGGGAGCGTGGGGGCCAAGGGACATCGCCGAAACGGGAAATCACATGTTCAGGAAACATCTGTCGAATCCATTCCATTGATGCTCTCGCTGTGTGAGCTGTGGCACCGTCTTGTTGGAACCACAGCTCTCCCATGTTTACTTGTTGCCGTTGAAGTTCGGGTAACAGAAAATTTTGTAACATGTGAACATAACGTGCTGAAGTAACTGTTACTGCTCTTTCTTCCTCTTCAACAAAGTAAGGACCAACGATACCTAATTTACTGATTCCGCACCACACAGTTAATTTTTGACTATGCAAGGGTCGTTGGTGTAGCTCTCGTGGATTTTCGGCCGCCCAATACCTACAGTTCTGCTTGTTTACATATCCTGTTAAATGGAAGTGTGTTTCGTCACTCATCATTATGACGACGTCAGGATCGTCAGCAAAAATGGCCCGCATTCTCGCACAAAATTCTCTACGGTGTGCAAAATCGCTTTCCGTTAGCTCTTGCACGATCATTATCTTGTACAGATGATATTGTAAATCGTCATGCAGAATGCGTTGTAACGACCGACGGGACATACGCAGAGTTGGAGCTTGGCGCCTAGTGGACCGTTGGGGACTATCAAGGACCGCTCTTCTCACTGTTTCGATATTGCCTGGAGTCCGCACGGTACGGGGAAGGCCAGGTGGCTTCCTCTTCATTACGGATCCAGTACTTCGAAATGCTTCAACCCATCGGAGTATTGTGTTTCTATCTGGAATTGGCCCGTGGCGTTCAACATTGAACTGTCGACGGAATAAACGTTGCACGATCACTACAGAATCATCGTTTCGAAAAAATTGCTCGACGGCAAACACACGATGCTCCGTCATCCACGGTGCCATGGCCGAAACTGCATCGCATGTGTTCTCTGCTGGCGGTGCGGCGAGATCATATCCCTATTCTGTGCGAAATACCATTCGGTCAGAAAACATGCGTTTCCTCTGCGCCACCCTGTACTTTTATCCAAGATTACTGCTATACCAAATGTTTTGAACACCGGTCCAACGGCGGCATTAGTAAA